>PVJS01063381.1:0-10500 GCA_004027185.1 Glis glis | reverse complement strand
CTCTATTTTTTATACTTTATTTTGAAACCGGGTCTCACGAAGTTGCCGAGGGCCTCACTAAGGAGAGAGAGAGAGAGAGAGAGAGAGAGAGAGAGAAGAAAGAGCTGAGGCTGGCCGCAAACCCAGATCCTCCGGTCTCTGCCTCCCAAAGTACTGGGATTACAAGCGTGCGCCACCACGCCTGGCTGTTGATTTCTGATTTTGAGACAAGGGTCTTGCTAAATTTATCAGGCTGGCCTCTAATTTGTGATCCTCTTGCCCCAGCCTCCCAAGTTGCTGGAATTACAGGCATGTGCCACCACACCCAGCTAAAATTTTGTATTCCCTCCTTCCCTCCCTTCCTTCATTTCTTTCTTTGTGGTGCTGGGAATTGAACCCAGGGACATTCTACCTCTGAGCTACACCCCAGCCCTATTTTTTATTCTTTATTTTGAAACAGGGTCTCACTAAGTTGCGTAAGGCCTCACTAAGTAGCTGACACTGGCTGTAAACCCAAATCCTCCGGTCTCAGCCTCCCAAATACTGGGATTACAAGCGTGGGCCACCACGCCCAGCTAAAATTTTGTATTTTTTTAAGCTCACTCTCCCTAGACCATAAATAATACAAAGAAATATTAGTAGAAGTAAACCTAAATATAAATATGGCAAATAAGTTTCCAAATAACCCCTAAAGTAGTGGCAAACAACACAACAAATAACATTCACATGCTTAAAACAGCAGCGGGGCCGGGCGTGGTGGCGCATGCTTGTAATCCCAGAGACCGGAGGATCGGGGTTCGCGGCAAGCCTCAGCTCTCTCTCTCTCTCTTTCTCTCCCTGTCTCTCCCTCTGTCTCTCTCTACTTAGTGAGGTCCTCCGCAACTTTGTGAGACCCAGTTTCAAAATAAAGTATAAAAAATAGGGCCAGGGGTGTAGCGCGGAGGTAGAACGCCCCTGGGTTCAATCCCCGGTACCGCAAAAAAAGTTTCTAGGAGAACGTTTCACAGTAGGTCCAAGCCACAAAACAAAACAGAACAAAATAGCACCTGGGAAAAAATAATTTGGAAGGCGGCTGCAATGGAGAGCGATTATTTCTGTGACTGGCGTAATGAAGACCATGTGACAAGCGCAGCTTCTTAGTGGTCAAGGAGAGGCAGCTCCAGGAACGGCAGGAGGGCCTGGGGGTCACAGGACCAACATGGCAGCAGGGTGACGCAAAACAGCTTTGTGGGGGTCAGGGACTACCAGTCAAAGAAAATACTACACTTCACCTGAATTCATTCCTTCCTTCCTTCCTTCCTTCCTTCCTTTCACCACATGTGATGAAATATAATAAAAAACATTTACGTTAAAATGTCCACCTACAGCCGGGCGTGGTGGCGCACGCTTGTAATCCCAGTACTTGGGAGGTGGAGACGGGAGGATCCGGGTTCGTGGCCAGCCACAGCTACTTAGTGAGGCCATCCGCAACTTCGTGAGACTGGTTTCAAAGTAAAGGATAAAAAATAGGGCCGTGGGTGTAGCTCGGAGGTAGAACGTCCTTGGGTTCAATCCCTGGTACCGCAAAAAAAAAAAAAAGTCCACCTAGTTTATACTCCTCTAAAACAGAGAGCCACTAAGACCACTTGTTTCTCAGATATTTTAATTAATTAATTAATTTTTTTTTTTGCGGTACTGGGGATTGAACCCAGGGGCATTTTACCTCTGAGCTACACCCCAGCCCTATTTTTGTTCTTTATTTTGAAACAGGGTCTCACTAAGTTGCGGAGGGCCCCACTAAGTAGCTGAGGCTGGTGGCGAACCCGGATCCTCCAGTCTCAGCCTCCCAAGTATTGGGATTACAAGCGTGCGCCACCATGCCCGGCCCTTATTTATTTACTTTTAATTTTTTTGTGGTACTAGGAATTGAACCCAGAGGCATTCTACCCCTGAGCTTCACCCCCAGACCAGTTTTATTTATTTGGAAACAGGGTCTCACTAGGTTGCTGAGAGCCTCACTAAATTGCTGAGGCTGGCTTTGAACCCGCGATCCTCCTGTCTCAGCCTCCCAAGTACTGGGATTACAGGTGTGTGCCACCACGCCTGGCTTCAGATATTTTAGAAAGGGAAAACCTTACCCTCCCATTGAAACCCCGGCTGCCAGAAAAGGAGCTGAAGGGTACAGACTGTGGACATGGTGGATCACGGTCTCCAAGTCTTCGGTGTTAGCACAACAGTACGTCCTTGGGGTCTGGAAGCAGTGACAAAGCACGAAAATTAAAATGGGAGGTTAATGATTTGTGTAACACAAAAGCGTAAACAAGAATAGCAAAAAGTCATAAATACGAAAAAAACTTTGCATATTCTCTACATAATAACATTTCATATCTTACAGTTCACGTGTGTGCTATTTAAAGTCAACATAGTTGGTGTTGGCACTAACAGAAAAGACTGAACCGGGCGTGGTGGCACACGCTTGTCATCTCAGTATTTGGGAGGCTGAGGCAGGAGGATTGCAGGTTCCAGGCCAGCCTCTGCAAATTAGTGAGACCCTTAGACCCTATTTCCAAACAAAAATAAAACAGTGCTGGGGATGTAGCTCAAAGGTAGAATGCCCCTGGGTCCAATCCCCCACATCACACACACACACACACACACACACACACACACACAAAGAAACCCCCCAAAAAAAAAAAACCCAAAAACAAACCTTTGAAAATGCACACAAGTTGAAGTTTGAACTTGACACAATGGGGCAAGACCAATACAAATGCCTTCCATTAAACAGATGCAGTTTACTACACTCAAATGCACCTCGGCCTGAACAAGAATGGTCAAGTTGGGAAGAAAAAGGAGAATTCCTTTAGAAAAAAAAGAACATGTCCCTCCAGGAGCCAAAATCATTCTTTTTTAGAAAATAAGCAAGCAAGCAAAAAAGGACATCCGATAGTGCCACAAAAACGTGAAGTCGCGGTTCCTTTGTAATCAGGGACAGTTTTCTCCACCCCGAGTGCTCTCGGCCAGTGAAGGGGTGAGGTTTCCATGCACCCCTCTACTCCAGCTCAGGCAATTTACAGTCTGACTCACTAGTTAAACATCTCCTTTTCTAATAGTACATCTATAGAGCCCAACCGTGCCACGCTGCAGGAGACACTGAAGTGTCACGTTATGTAAAGCCCATTATGCTTCAACACATGGTGCATTAAAACAAATGGGTTTTTTTTTTGGTGGTACCGGGGATTGAACCCAGAAGCATTCTACCTCTGAGCTACACCCCCAGCCCTATTTTTTATTCTTTATTTTGAAACAGGGTCTCGCTAAGTCGCGGAGGACCTCACTAAGTAGCTGAGGCTGGCCGCGAAACTGGATCCTCCTGTCTCAGCCTCCCAAGTACTGGGATTACAAGCATGCACCACCACGCCCGGCCCCTGGCTATTATTTTTTATTTTTAAACATGGTTGCACTAAGTTTCTGAGGGTCTCCCTAAATTGCTGAGGCTGGCCTCAAACCTTCCATCCTCCTGGCTCAGCCTCCTAAGTACTAGGATTATGGGTGTGTACCACTGAACCTGGCTACTGCCATCTTATTAAGATATGTAAATATGGAATGCTCCAAAAGAGAAATGTTGCCTGAAAGTATTTACAATGGTTAACATTTACTGAATAATTAAATTTGTATACACAAAAGCCTGAGGAAGATCCTATTATTATATCTATTTTATAAAAAAGGAAAGTGAATTTTGAGAGGTTAATAGAGGCTGTAACTATAAGTGACTAAACTGAGGTACTTAAAACAAAAAATAATTTTGTAGCCAGGTGTGGTGGTGCACGCTTGTAATCCCAGTACTTGGGAGGCTGAGACTGGAGGATCTGGATTCCCCGCCAGCCTCAGCTACTTAGTGAGGCCCTCTGCAACTTAGTGAGACCCTGTTTCAAAATAAAGAATAAACAATAGGGGTGGGAGTGTAGCCCAGAGGTAGAATGGCCCTGGGTTCAATCCTCGGTACCACAAAAAAAAAATTGTGATCAAATGCACTTAAGGGACACAAATTCAATATAAAATAAATAAAACAATATATTTACCATCCTCATTCATAGCAACTGCAGGATGTGTGTGTGTGTGTGTTACTGAGGACTGAGCCCAGGGACATTCTACCTCCGAGCTACACTCCCAGCTCTATTTTTTTTGTGGTACCGGGGATTGAACCCAGGGGTGTTCTACTTCCGTGCTACACCCCCGGCCCTATTTTTTATACTTTATTTTGAAACCGGGTCTCACAAAGTTGCGGAGGGCCTCACTAAGTAGAGAGAGAGAGAGAGAGAGAGAGAGAGAGAGACAGAGACAGAGACAGAGACAGAGAGAAAGAGCGAGTGAGCTGAGGCTGGCCGCGAACCTGGATCCTCCGGTCTCCGCCTCCCAAAGTACTGGGATTACAAGCGTGCGCCACCACGCCCGGCTGAACCCTGGGGTATTCTACCTCAAGCTACACCCCCAGCCCTATTTTTTTTTTTTTTTTGCGGTACCGGGGATTGAACCCAGGGGCGTCTACCTCTGCACTACACCTCCAGCCCTAATTTTTTTTATACTTTATTTTGAAACCAGGTCTCACGAAGTTGCGGAGGGCCTCACTAAGTAGAGAGAGGGACAGAGAGGGAGAGAGAGAGAGAGAGAGAGAGAGAGCTGAGGCTGGCTGTGAACCTGGATCCTCTGGTCTCCGCCTCCCAAAGTACTGGGATTACAAGCGTGTGCCACCATGCCCGGCCTTCCAGCCCTATTTTTTATTCTTTATTTTTGAAACAGGGTCTCACTAAGTTGTGGAGAGATTTACTAAGCATCTGAGGCTGGCTGTGAACCTGTGATCCTCCTGTCTCCCTCCCAAGTACTGGGATTACAAGCGTGCACCATCACGCCTGACTCAACATCCTGTTTTAAAATAAAAAAATAAAATAGGGCTATGGGTGTGGCTTGTAGGTAGAATGCCCCTGGTTTGGATCCCCAGCACGCATGCATGCGTATGTGCGTACACACACACACACACACACACACACACACACACACACACACAGCGTAGGCGGCACTGCCCTCTCTCTCCCCACAGCTGATACGCTGCCAGGTCTTGCAGTTCTGGCCAGTGAGTGAGGTTATCTATCCCCCAGGTTTCTTCACCATCGCTCAAAGGCTGCTCCTGCAGGATGTTAACTCCTGTACTTCTTGTCTGCCCAGACAGAGGTCTAGCAGGCTCCAGGGTGAGGGAAACACCAAAGACAGGCAGGTCCTTGCAGCTGGGATCCCGGCCAGGAACGGTAAGTGCCAAGAGGGTGAGCGGTGGCATCCACTGTCTGCCTCAGGCCTTCTCATCCTTTACCTGGACCGTTGCAATAACTTCCTACCTGGTGACCCCCAGCACTCTGCAGGATCCTCCAGGGTCCTGCTCCCAGGCCAGGGTCACATTAATCGTCCTAAAGCCTGGCGCAGTGGCGCATGCCTATAATCCTAGTATTTGGGAGGCTGAGACAGGAGGATTGCAGGCTCGAGACCAGTCTCAGCAACTTAGTGAGACTCTCAGAAACCCAGTGAGAACCTGTTTCAAAAATCAAAAAATAAAAAGGGCTGGAGATGAAGCTCAGAGGTAGAATGCCCCTGGGCTCAATCCCCAGTTCCAAAAAACCAAAAGAACCACAAAAAACCCACTTCCAGTTCGACCGTGAATCCTGACAACCTTTCTACTTATCCTTCACCGGCTCTCCAATGCCTACAGAACTTAGGTATAAATTCCTCTGCCAAGTGTTCAAGGACTTCGACACATGATGCTAAGTACCCTTCCAGCTCTGAATATTACTCTTTCTCCACATTAAGGCCAATGGGGCACTGCTGTTCTCTTACCTGCCGGGACTTTTTTTTTTTTTTTTTGGTACCAGGAATTGAACCCAGGGGCATTCTACCTCTGAGTTACACCCCTAGCCTTTTTAATTTTTTTTAAACAGGGTCTCACTAGGTTCTTGAGAGTCTCACTAAGTTGCTGAGGCTATTCTCAGGCTTGCAATCCTCCTGTCTCAGCCTCTCAAGTACTGGAATTACAGGCATGTGCTGCCACAACCAGCTCTTCCAGGACTCTTAACATTCTTGCCACCTGTGTCAACTTCATCTGCTAGGCGTCCCACACTGTCACCTTTACCTGTTGAAACTGACTTGACCAGATGTGAAGACAACAGGTAAGCCTTGACCCCTGAGCGGGAGGGCCTCACGGCCTTTTCCCAGCTCTGCCCTTGGTTGCTCTGTCCACACCATCCCACAGTCTCTCTATTACCACCCTACTCACCCCTGTCTCTGACAGACTGAACTGAGACAGACAGGACTACACGGGAGACAAACTGACTAGTACGCTCTGACCTGCACAACTAGTGGTTATATCAAAGCCCCTGGCTACTTGTGTCTCCCACAGTTACCATCATGCCTTCTTCCTTCATGGATCTAATGTTAGAAACAAGCAGGGCCCAAGGAACGTGGGTCCCAATAAAGGGTTCACCCAGGATACACAGCAAAGACGTAGGGGCAACACATGGGATCGGCGGGCTGTGCAAAAATTGTCTTCAGACCGAAGATATAATTAGCAGCTTTTTAGACAGAAAACTAGTTAATTCTTAGTTACTAGGGCTACTAATACAACCAGCAACTATCTTTTTGTTTTGTTTTGGTGGTGGTGTACTGAGGACTGAACCCAGGAGCCACCTACCTGGTGGCTACACCCCCAGCCCTATTTTCTTTTTTTTTTTTTTAAGTACTAGGGATTGAACCCAGGGATATTCTCATTCTACCTCTGAGCTATGCCTCAGCCCCTTTTATTTTTTTTTTTAATTTTTTTTTTTTTGCAGTACCAGGGATGGAACCCAGGGGCGTTCTACCTCCGAGCTACACCCCCATCCCTATTTTTTATCCTTTATTTGAAAACCGGGTCTCTTAAAGTTGCGGAGGGCCTCACTAAGTAGCTGAGGCTGGCCACAAACCTGGATCCTCCAGTCTCCGCCTCTCAAGTACTGGGATTACAAGCGTGCGCCACCACGCCCGACCTTATTTTTTATTTTGAAACAGGGTCTTGTTAAGTTGCTAAGGGCCTCCCTAAGTTGCTGAGACTGGCCTCAAACCTGTGATCCTCTTGTCTCAGCCTCCCAAGCACTGGGATTACAGGTGTGCAGCACCAAGCCCAGCTTTATTCTTTATTTTGAAACAGGGTCTCTCTTGGTTGCTGAGAGTCTTGCTAATTGCTGAGGCTGGCTTCACACCTGTGAGTCTCCTGTCTCAGCCTCCCAAGTACTGGGATTACAGGCTTACACCACCACACCTGGCTACCAGCAACTATTTTAGTGAAGTAAGTAATTCCTGTCTTTTTGCATGCTTCCAGGACAGAGGTAAATTCAATTGCATCTACTGGAAGAGGATGAAGGAACACCTGGCAGGATCCAGCTGGGTGAAGAAAACTTCATCTAGAGTGAGATGAGGATGGGAAAGGGATTTTGGAAAAATGCAAAAATTCCACATGACAGGAAGTCTCTAGAAGACAACTGGGCATAAACACTTCACAAGTTAGATAGAATGATCTGACTGCAATTACAAACCACGGCTGTTCAAATTGCTCAACTGCAACTACGGTCAGAGAACAAGAATAACGACAGTCATCTGTGGGGTTTGTTTTTGTTTTTCGGTACTGGGGATTGAATCCAGGGCAGTCTGATGCCAAGTTAGACTCTCAGCCTTTTTTATTATTTTGAAGCAGCGTCTCACTAAGTTGCTACAGGTCTCACTAAGTTGCTGAGGCTATTCTTGAACCTGTGATCCTCCTGCCTCAGCCTCCAAAGTAGTGGGATTACAGGTATGCACCACCGTGCCCAGCCAGTCATCTGTTTAATGGTTATTAGGGGTTAAATTTTTTAAAAGCATTGAAGAAGCCAAGTAGGGTGGCACACACCTGTAATTCCAGTTCTTTGGTGGCTAAGACAGAAGGATCACAAGTTTGATGCCAACCTCAGAAACTTAGTGAGACCCTGTTTCAAAAACACTAAATAAATAAAAAAAAATCTTTCAAAAGGCATTTAAGAGCCACGAGTGGTGGCACACGCTTGTAATCACAGTACTTGGGAGGCTGAGATAGGAGGATCGCAGGTTCAAGTACAACCTCAGCAACATAGTGAGACTCTGAGCAACCTACTGAGACCCTGTTTCAAAACAAAACATTAAAAAAGGGCTGGGGGTGTAGCTCGGAAGTACTAGACTACCCTTGGGTTCAATGCCTAGTACCATAATTTTTTTCTTTTGTCTAGAAACAAATTTTAAAATTCACCTATTAGCCAGGCATGATGGTGCCACGGCCTGTAATTCCCGTACTTAGAAGGCTGAGACAGGAGGATCAAAGGTTTGAGGCCAGCCTCTGTAATTTAGCACAATCCTCAGCAACTTAACAAGACCCTGTTTCAAAATAAAAAATAAAAAGAGCTGGGGGTGTAACTGAGGTAGAATGCCTCTGGGTTCAATCCCTAATACAAAAAAAAAAAAAAACCAACCCAAATCACCTGTTAATCCGGAGCCTAATTCTCCCTGGCTATTCTGGGAGAAGATTAATTTGCTAATCTGCAGTAGAAGCCAAGACTCAGAATCCTCTCTCAGGGGTGGAGTTATCATGTATCCAATATGGAATCAGACAGTCTAGGATTTTACTTTTCTGTCCAGTAAAATGAAAACAGAAAAAGACACATGCATGTGTTATTATTGTTGTTGTTGTTGCTGCTGTTATTGTTGTTGTTATTATTACTGTTGTTGTTATTATTATTATTATTATTATTATTATTATTTTGTAGTATTGGGGATTGAATCCAGGGGCATTCTACCACTGAACTACACCCACAGTCCTATTTTATTTTTAATTTTGAAACAGGGTCTCAGTAGGTTGCCAAGAGTCTCGCTACATTGCTCAGGCTGACTGCAAACCTGTGATCCTCCTGCCTCAGCCTTCCAAGTACTGGGATTACAAGTGTGCACCACATCATGCCTGAACTTTTTTTTTTTGTGGTACTGGGGATTGAACCCAGGGGCATTCTACCTCTGAGCTACACTCCCAGCCCTATTTTTGACTCTTTATTTTGAAACAGGTTGTGTTTCAAAATAAAGCCCTATTTTTGATTCTTTATTTTGAAACACTAAGTTGTGGAGGGCCGCACTAAGTAGCTGAGGTTGGCTGCGAACCCAGATCCTCTGGTCTCAGCTTCACAAGTACTGGAATTATAAGCTGTGCACCACCATGCCCAGCTATTTGTTATTTTGAAACAGGGTTGCTCGGTGTTGCTGAGGATCTTACTAAGTAGCTGAGGCTGGCCACAAACTTGCGATTCTCCTGTCTCAGCCTCCTGAGTACTGAGGTGTGCACCACCATGCCTGGCTACCACCACCACAATTTTAGGATATTTTCTTACCCCTAAAAGAAAGCCCCTGGCATGAGCAGTCACCTTCCCAAGCCCTAGGCAGCCACTAATCAATCTACATTTTTTTTTTTTTTTGGTACTGGGAATTGAACCCAGAGGCGTTCTACCTCCAAGCTACACCCTGAGCCCAATTTTATTTCTTATTTGGAAACGGGCTCACTAAGTTGCCGAGGCTGGCTTTGAACCTGTGATCTTCCTGTCTCAGCCTCCCAAGTACTGGGATTACAAGCGTGCGCCATCACGCCCAGCTCAATCTACTTTCTATTTTTACAGATTTGTCTATTCTGTCCCTCCCCCTCTCTCTTTTTTTGTGGAAATGGAGATTCAGTCCAAGGGCATTCTACCTGAGCTATGCCCCCAACCCTATATCTATCTATCTATCTATCTATCTATCTATCTATTTATTTTGTGGTACTGGCGATGGAACCCAGGGGCCTTCTACTTCTGGGCTACACCTCCAACCCTATTTTATTTTTTATTTGGAAACTGGGTCTTGCTAAGTTGCAGAGGGCCTCACTAAGTTGCTGAGGCTGGTGGCAAACCTGCAACCCTTCTGTCTCAGTCTCCTAAGTATTGGGATTACAAGCATGGGCCACCATGCTTGGCTGCCCTTTATTTTGAAACAGTCTTGCTAAATTGCTGAGGCTGGCCTTGAACCTGAAACTCTCCTGTCTTTGTCTCCCAAGTACTGGGATTATAGGCATGTACCACTATCCCGGCTTGATTATTTTCTATGAAGACAAACATACGTATATAGTCTATTGTTACTGCTTTGTTCCACTTAATAAGGTTCTCAAGTTCACCCACCCATGTTATAGCATGTATCTGTACTTCATCCCCCCCCCTTTTTTTTTTTGATACTTGAGATTGAACCCAGTACCAAAAAAAGAGCTGGAGCTATACCCCAGCTCTTTTTATTTCTTATTTTGAAAAAGTGTCTCACTAAGTTGCTGAGACTGGTCTCGAACCTGCGCGCCTCCTGTCTCAGCCTTCCACGTCCTGGGATTACAGGAGAGCACCACCATGCCCAGCTGACTTCATTCCTTTTTTTTTTTTTGCGGTACCGGGGATT
>PVJS01063380.1:0-10499 GCA_004027185.1 Glis glis | reverse complement strand
TGACAGAGGTCTAATATCTAGGATATACAAAGAACTTAAAAGGCTTTACACTAAGAAAACAAATAATCCGATCAAGAAGTGGGCAACTGAAATGAATAGACACTTCACAAAAGAAGAGATACAAATGGACAATAGATACATGAAGAAATGTTCAAGACCATTAGCAATCAGGGAGATGCAAATCAAAACTACTCTAAGATTTCATCTGACCCCAATTAGAATGGCAATCATTAAGAAGTCAAACAACAACAAATGTTGGCGAGGATGTGGGGAAATCGGGACTCTTCTAACACTGTTGGTGGGATTACAAACTAGTTCAACCACTATGGAGATCAGTGTGGAGATTCCTCAGAAAACTGGAAATGGATCCACCATATGATCCGGCTATACCACTACTGGGTATCATACCAAAGGGATTGAAACCAGAAAGCTACAGTAATATATGCATACCCATGTTCATAGCAGCACAATTCACAGTGGCCAAATTATGGAACCAACCTAGGTATCCATCAACAGATGAGTGGATTACAAAATTGTGGGAAATACACACAATGGAATTCTACTCAGCAATAAAGAAGAACAAAATAACATCATTTGCAAGAAAGTGGAAGGATCTGGAGAACATTATGTTAAGCAAGATCAGTCAATCACAAAAAAAGAAGGGACATATGTTTTCATTAGTATGTGCAACCTAGGGAGTAGTGGCGACATACAAGGGACTCCGGTTGATAATGGAGAACCCTCAGTGGGGCAAGGGAAGGGGAAGGGCAAGAAAGAAGTGAATCAGTGGAATTACTATCATAAACAATATGTACATGTGAAAATATACCAACATCATTCTCGGTACTTCATACGTGTGGGGGGAGGCGGGGGGGGGCACTAAGAGCTGTGTGCATGTATATTAACATCAAATAGATATTCATTGCGATGTAAGACTCCAATGCACCAATAAAAGCATGTTAAAAAAATACCATATTTATAGGTAGAATATCACACATTTTACATGCTAGTAACAATGACTTGTTTTGTTTTGTTTTGGTACTGGACCCAGGGGTATTTTACCACTGAGCTACATCTCCAGCCCTATTTTTTATTCTTTATTTGGAAACAGGGTCTCACTAAGTTGCGGAGGGCCTCACTACGTAGCTGAGGCTGGTCACAAACCTGCAATCCTCCTGTCTCAGCTTCTCAAGTACTGGGATTACAAGCATGCGCCACCAAGCCCACTGGGGCATTCTACTTCTGAGCTATACCCCCACTGCCCCCCCTCATTTTTTTTGAAACAGGGTCTCACTAAGTTGCTGTGGCTGGCCTCAAACCTATAATCCTTGTCTCAGCCTCCCAAGTACTAGGATTACAAGCATGTGCCACCATGCCCAATTGACTTTTTTTTTTTTTAAATATGGCAGGCCAAACCAGGCATGGTGGTGCACGCTTATAATCCCAGTACTTGGGAGGCTGAGACTGGAGGATCCGGGTTCGCGGCCAGCCGCAGCTACTTAGTGAGGCCCTCCACAACTTAGTGAGACCCTGTTTCAAAATAAAGAATAAAAAATAGGGCTGGGGGTATAGCTCAGAGGTAGAATGCCCCTGGGTTCAATCCCCAGTGCCCAAAAAAAAAAAAAAAGGTAGGCCAGACACATCATCACATCATGACTTTGAGACAAATTCTTTTTTTTTTTTTGCGGTACCGGGGATTGAATGCAGGGGTGTTCTACCTCCACGCAACGCCCCTGGCCCTATTTTTTATACTTTATTTTGAAACCGGGTCTCACGAAGTTGCAGAGGGCCTAAGGAGAGAGAGAGAGAGAGACAGGGAGAGAGACAGAGAGAGAGAGAGCTGAGGCTGGCCGCGAACCTGGATCCTCCGGTCTCCGGCTCCCAAAGGACTGAGATTACAAGCGTGTGCCACCACGCCCGGCTGAGACAAATTCTTTTTCAATTTCTGGAAAATTTAATTTACCAGCTTATGCTAGCAAACACCTAAACCTTCACTGCACACTGCAGGGATACTGGAGGCTCAAGGCCTTCATTTACACTCCACAAGGGAAGTCCAAGGAAAGCCATCGAAGAGCAGGTCTGCAGGCCCCAGGGGGGACAAGAGGGCTAGTACCCTCTGCACCTTCAATGCCACTACCTGGCCACATTTGCCCACAGGTGCTCTCCCCTGCAGCTATAGGCCTGAGCAGCAGGAGGCCAGCTCCTTCAGCACATAGCACTCCTGCTGCATTCCACTCCTCCCTCCTCATAACACCTTCAGGAAGAAGGTAAAGGACAACGATGACAAGCAGGTGCATTTGAAAGTAGGTAAAGGGATAGTATGGGTTGTTTTTGTTTTGTTTTGTTTCTTTGGTGGCACTGGGGATTGAACCCAGGGGCATTCTACCTCTGAGCTATACCCCCAGCCCTATTTGAAACAGGGTCTCACTAAGTTGCAGAGGGCCTTGCTGAACGGCTGAGGCTGGTCTCAAACCTATAATCCTCCTGTCTCAGCCTCCCAAGTACTAGGATTACAGGCCTGCACCACCACACCCAGCTGGATATTATGTTTCAAGTGTCCAACACCCATCAAAGGGGTTGATACAATCACACACAAAGGACTCACACATGCAAAACTTCCACTACCAACACACCAAACAACACTCTCCTTTGAGCAATCAATCCATAATTGCTCAAAATCATATGATAAAGATTAAAGCATTTATTAAGAGTAAAATAGCCAGTGTGGTGGCGCACGCTTGTAATCCCAGTACTTGGGAGGCTGAGACAGGAGGATCCAGGTTCACAGCCAGCCTCAGCTACTTAGTGAGGCCCTCTGCAACTTCGTGAGACCCTGTTTCCAAATAAAGAATAAAAAATAGGGCTGGGGGTGTAGCTCGGAGGTAGAATGCCCCTGGTTTCAATCCCCAGTACCACAAAAAAAAAGAGTAAAACAATGAAATTTACTCACTTTTTGTAAACTAAAATAAAACTCTCTTTCCTCACTTTTGAAAGGTGGAAACAGATCCAAGACCACTCTCAGTAAGTTACTCTAGCAATAAACTAGTGATAAGCAAAACGTAAAACACATGCTAGATAAATCTACCTGAGCTGCAAGTGTCTCTCGGGGCCAGTTCGCGGTCTCGCTGCATGATGTGCTTTTGCAAACATCCCCTCCTCCGAGGAGCCCGCCGTCCTGAGTGGCTACCGGACTCTCCTCCTGGACAAGCGCATCGACAGCCGAGCCCTTCCTCTTCGCCGTCTTTTTCTTCGAATGCGGACTGTCACCTTTTGTTTTTCTCTGTCGGAAGTGAGCAAGCTGCGCAAAAATGTAGAGAAGTAGTAAAGGCAGAGGTAAATGAGAAAAAAGTAACAGAACCACAGAGTCAACAGACTCGTGGGGAACATGAGGCCCAGGCTGGCTGGATCCACTCAGCCTGGCCAGTGGACCACTTTCCCTAGCCCTTCATTGACATCTATGACTCCAGCACTAAGTTCTGAATTACATACAGTGTACTGATGAGCACTGTTAATTAGGCCTGGATACAGACAAAAGAAAACAATACTGCTGATTGGCAGAATAGCTGTTCTAACCCTTGGCAGTTTACAGAAAATAAAAATTTTTAAGATACATCTATTTAAAACACTGAGAGCATAATCAAGACATACGAGGCTAAAAATTATATAAAAGCTAAATCATTCCCTTCTTGCCCCCGTTTTCCCCCAATCAAGAAAATATATCGCCCAGCCAAAACTTCCTAGCCATAGATTCCGAGACAAGGTACAGAAATAGCAAAAAATTAATTAAGCCAGGTCAATCTAACATCTCTTTACGGAATCCGATGTTCTATTTTTCGTGACACAGCTCACCAAAGCACTAGGGACCGCCACAGAATGCCACCATCAGAAGGTACAGCCAGGTTCTGTCCAGCCTCAGACCTGAGGGTTCCAACCATGTTCACACACCAGCTCCCCAAAACACCTTATTCAAAAGATAAGAGATGGAACACGAGCTTTTGTGTGTGTGGGGGGGGGGGGTACTGGGATTGAACCCAGGGGCATTCTACCTCCGAGCTACACCTCCAGCCCTATTTTTTATTCTTTATTTTGAAACAGGGTCTCACTATGTTGCAGAGGGCCTCACTAAGTTGTGGAGGCTGGCCACAAACCTGCCATCCTCCTGTCACAGCCTCCCAAGTACTGGGATTACAAGCATGTGCCACCACACCCGGCTGAACACAAGCTTTTCACAGGGGACATCTGTTCCCTCAAATGACCGTGGCCATACAAGCAAATGTGCTCAATGACATTTAGTGATATCAGAAGTACACAATTTCCTGTACAGAGGAAATTTACACAAGGCCATTTACATGAGAAAAAATATCTCTGAAAGACAGACACTGCCTTCAAATCAACTCCATTTTAATTTATTTTACTGCCCTCCTCTGTCAAATGCAACCATCTATGACAGGACAGAGCTACCTTCTGCAGCACGGAACAGGTCTCTGGTCCTGGCCACTCAACAGACTTCTTAATTCTTCCTCATCTCTCTCCATTTCCCTCAAGCACATCTACTGGTGTTTACAAACCATACAAGCTCCGGGCCAGTTACTCAAGCTCAAGTGCTGACCTGTGTATGTGCCAAGCACATGCAGAGGGAGAAAAAAAATCACACCAGCCTCCCTCTGTATGTGTACTGGATGAGAGGGGAAGTACTGGGGATTTAACCCATGGACATTCTATTTCTGAGCTACACCCCTGTCCTTTTTATTTTTTGTTTTGGAGCAGGGTTTCACTAGGTTGCTGGGAGTCTCACTTACATTGCTGAGGCTGGCCTTGAACCTGCCACCCTCCTGTCCCGGCCACCCAAGTACTGGGATTACAGGCAAAGGCCACCACGCCTGGTTTCAGTGTCCCTCTTCACACTGGTTGTCTCACCATTACAGGCGGACTGAATGAGGCCACTCTGTCCACCACCTGTCACTCTGCTGTCAGACACTGGTGTCCTATCACTGCCACACCCTATCACTATGTATTCTGGATGTTTCTGTAGTTCAGTGGCCCTATGGAAGGGAAGAAAGTAGGGCAGACCAACTAGGGCAGACCCACTAGTTGGTCCAGGAAATCAACAGAGCAAGCTCTTGGGAGTCCTACCTAGTCATGGTCTGGCACTACAGAACTGGGAAACCTCCTGGGGTCCCACAGCCAGAGTGGGTGGCCAGGGTGGGTGGCCAGGGATTCCTACCCAAGGTGCCCCTACCTTTGCCTCTGGGACCAGGGTCATCTTTGAGCACCTATATTAATACCCCCAAATACCCAAGCGTAGTGAGTATAAAACGGAGTACTTTGTGGGCCTATGCGTGTGGGGTACTGGAGACTGAACATAAGGGGTGTTATACCACTGAGCCACGCACCAGCCCTTATTTTTTATTTTGAAACAGGATCTCGGGAGTTGTTTTTTTTTTTTTATAAAAACTGGGGCAGAGGGAGGTGACATGAGCGCCTCTCCGAGACACCAGAGCGCAGAAGACGCCACAACTCCAGGGATTTCCACAGATGAGAAAACTGCAAATTCTAAGGAAAATGAGAATCTAAGTGCAATTTTAAACCATGGGAGGGGAGACGAGTCCTGGTACGGCTCCGCAGGCACAGAGCCTTCGGGCAAGCTGCACACCCGCTCCGAACTACACAGAGGGCCCAAGACTAGGCAATCCCGCCTCGCCAGCGACGCGGGGACATGACCGCCAGTCCCCTCCGAGCCCACAGCGCCGCCCCGGCGTGCCCCGCCCACGAGGCGCCGCAATTCCCTGCCGCTGATTGGCTGTATCCGGGGCGAGGGCGGGGCCGAGCAGAGGGCGGTGGATTCAAGATGGCGGCGGCCAGGAAAAGGCTTCCAGCAGAGCAGGCGGGAAGGGCAGGACCTCGGCAGCTGCCCTCTCCTGGCCGTGTCCGCTCCTGGCAAGCGGCTGTGGCGGACACCGGAGTCGCCGTAGGGCTTCTCGCGGCAGCAGCGTGGGGAGAAGGACCCTAACGTTTACCTTCGCTCTCCCGGCCTCCACTTTCTTGCGCCGCTGCTCTTGCTCATCTTCGTCCATCTCCCTCGGGCTTCTCACCGGTCGCCTAGAGGTGACGAGGACGAAGCGGCGCCGCCCTCGCTCTATTTACACTCCCTCCCCCTCGCCCGGTTCGCCCTCCCCCCCCAACAACTGTCAGCACCGCGGCCCCGCCCCGCTGCGCAGCGCCGCCAATCAGGAGTCGCGGACTCTTTTGCGCATGCGCAGTCAAGCTCCGCCCTGCAAGCCTCGGATTGGCGTGCTGGCGCCCCCACGCTCTCCTTCCGCAAGACCAATGAGCGGAGCGCGGCGTTCCCCGGGCTCGCGGTAGTTGGTCGGCTCTTCGCAGAGGGTTCGCGCGGTTCTTCCCGCGCAAGGCCGCGGGTCTATGAGCGCCCGGCCGATTGAAGAGCCCGAGCCCAGCGGGAGGAACCCCGGCTGGCTGGTGCCAAGGTCTCTGGTATCTGCCATGCCAAACCTGTTTTCCTCCCAGTCCGCAACGAGATGCGGGCCGCCCGTTCTGTCCTCGTGGGCCCGCGGAACCGCTTAGCATGCTGGGCGGTAACTGGAACCGCACAGAAGGCTCGCCAGGCAGCCACTGCGCTGGTCTAGCGGCTCCCGCTGTCGCCACAGGTCACCCTCGTCCTCGGCCGGTGGCAGGACCCAGTCCCGCCTTGTCCTTCGAGGCAGGGTATTATGTTTGCAAACAGCCTGCAAAATTTTTGGATTCCACTCTGCACCCGTGGCCCTGTTGTGAACCCTAGCGCGCCTACTGAGATGCTCGCACCTGGACCCAAGGAGAGTTACTGGTTCAATGGGACCTGCGACCAGAGCCGCGGCCCTTTAGGGCCCAGAGTTGCAGGGACGGGAAGCCAGTGAGAGCCCTGCCCTCTTCCTCCCCAGGCACATGTGTCCAACCCATGTTGGCAGCTCTGCCACAAAGTAGTCTCCAATGATGAGAGTTGAGAGGCCTCCCATGTTGGCGAGCCCTGGAATCTGTGTTTCTGTGCAGGGCTTGGTGAGGTCCAGTGTTAGATGATGGAGTAATCGCGTTCAGTTCTAGATGGCCAGAGGAAGAAGGCTGCAGGTTCAGTGGGCAAAAGGACACCTCCTAAGTGGAGGACAGACTGGAGTGTTTAGGTAAATCTTTCCACACACAATACAAATGGGTGTTTAGAAAGCAGTGTGCTAGCCGGCGAGGTGCACCCTCATAATCCCAGTACTTGGGAGGCTGAAACAGGAGGATCACAGGTTCGCGGCCAGCCTCAGCAATTTAGGCCCTCTGCAACTTAGTGAGACCCTGTTTCAAAATAAAAGAATAAAATAGGACTGGGGTGTAGCTCAGAGGTAGAATGCCCCTGGATTCCATCCCCAGTACCGCACACACACAAAAAAAAGCAGTGTGCTAAACCCGGCGTGGTGGCGCAGGCTTGTAATCCCAGTACTTGGGAGGCGGAGACCAGAGGATCTGGGTTTGCAGCCAGCCTCAGCTACTTAGTGAGGCCCTCCGTAACTTCCTGAGACCCGGTTTCAAAATAAAGTATAAAAAATAGGGCCGGGGGTGTAGCTCGGAGGTAAACCTCCCTGGGTTCAATCCCCGGTACCGCAAAAAAAAAAAAAAAAGCAGTGTGCTGCCAGGCATTGGGATTACACTCCTGTAATCCCAATACTTAGGAGGCTGAGACAGGAGGATGGCAGGTTTAAGGCCAGCTTCAATTTAGACCCTGTTTTAAAGTAAAAGGGTGGGGGGGTGTTAACTTGGAGGTAGAATGCCCCTGGGTTCAATCACCAATACCAAAAAAAAAAAAAAGATTTGGCTGAGCACAGTGGTGCACACCTGTAATCCCACTACTTGAGAGGCTGATACAGGAGGATCTCAAATTCATGGCCAGCCTCAGAAATTAAGCAAGACCCTGTTTCAAAATAAAAAAAAGGGGGGTAATAGCTCAATGGTAGAGCCCCTTGCCCCCAGTTCATTCCCCAGTACTACACACACACACACACACACACACACACACGAGTGATTTGGCTATAAATTCATGGTCTGTGTGGGGAGCTGAAGTCTCAGACATCACCGACCCTTGCCTGTCCAGAGGTGGAAACAACACCAGGCTTTTCCTCACAGCCCCTCATTCTGATGAGTGGTCCAGTGCCTTAATATAGTCAGGCTCTAGCAAAGCAGGAAAGCTCTGGTTGACTTTCTTCCAAGGCATTCTCACTGTGTGCTGCATGTCACTCAGCCAGCTGCTAGGGTAGACCCACCCAAGGATATGGGTGCCAGAGGGACGCAGCCATGCTCTTGCCATTTGGTGTTAGAGAGAGTCTGATAGAAAGGTGCCCGCCTTGAACGGGTGGGTGGAATTTGCAAACGTGGGGAGAGACAGGAATTTTCTGAACATCTCTGCCTCTGTTGACTTCCTGTGTGAGCATGGAACGAGTGTGAGCACCCACAAGATTCGTCTGTGCCAGACCTGACCCTGGGTCTCCTGGGCTGGAAGGATGGCCGCCCAGTCCTCCCAGTGGCCCACAAGAAGGCAGCAGGAAAAGTGAGATTGGGCTGGGTGGCCAGGGCACCCTTCTGAAATATTCTGGGTTCTTTCTATTCTGTTTACCTGTTCCGGTACCTTCCCTTGGAATGGTTTGTTGTAGAGGGCCAGGTGCTTCAACTTGCTCCCTCCTAAATAACAGTAATAAAACATTCTCTTAATGTGTGGAGAGAGGCCTTGCTAACAAGCTCATCCTGCACCTGAGAGAGATCCTGTGAATCTAATGACAAACCTTCAAGAAGCTGTGGAAACCTGTCCACCAGGAAGCGTTCCTCCCCAGTGAGATCACAGCTCCTGCAGTGAGTGGAGTCTCCTGATTCCCAGATTCAGAATGGGATGGTTTGCACAAATATGGGGTCATAGGCTCCTTAGGTGGGGGCCAGGAAGACCGCAGGATCAGACTCTCCAAGAACATCCAGAGACCCAGAGTTTGCCTGAATCCATGTATTTCAACACATTTAAAGCTGGGGAAAGAGCTGGGCTTGGTGGCGTATGCTTGTAATCCCAGTACTTGGGAGGCTGAGACAGGAGGATCGCAGGTACATGGCCAGCCCTCAGCAACTAGTGAGGCTCTTAGCAACTGTTTCTAAATAAAATCTAAAATAGGGCTGAGGGTGTAGTCCAGAGGTAGAAGGCCCTGGGGTCCCATCCCCAGTACCACAAATAAAATAAAGCTGAGGAGAGGATTGCCCCACCACCACCACTGTGTTCATCAGAGCCCAGAATTGCACCTGTGGCTGAGGCTCAGCAACTGCCTCACTTGTGTCTTGTCTCAGGTTACTTTTTTTTTTTACTGGAACTTGAACCCAGAGGTATTTTGCCTCCAAGCTACACCCCCAGCCCTTTTTATTTTTTGAAACTGGGTCTTGCTAAGTTGCGAACCTGCATCTTCCTGTCTCAGCCTCCCAAGTACTGGGATTACAGGCATGTACCACCACGCCCAGCTCTTCAGCTTACTTTTATCTATTAAAGTTGTGTAGATATTCTCATGGATGGGGATATAACTCCCTACCCATGGAGTGTGGGTGTGCCTAGGACAGAGAGGGAGGGGGACCATGGGGAAAGAGTCACTTTACAGTAGAGAAACCTGTCAAGCACGCCTCCACCAGGTGAGCAGCAGGTCAACACCACAGTGAGGGGCCCCGCCGGTGTGGCACGCCCTTGACACCATGCCAAAATGTTAGCACCATCTATCGAACTCTGAGAAAACATGAGGGTCCCCACCTGAGGGGACTCCACAAAGAACTGCCTAGAACCCTCTAAACTGTCAAGGGCATCAGGAACAAGGAAAAGCTGAGACTGGTGAGCTGACTGAGGAGACGTCTGAGGAGACCGCCAACTACATACTGCACGGGAACCCACAATGGGAACACATTAGGAAAAAATGGAGATTAAGTTGTGGACGTTAGTTAATAATGTCTCAAGATGGGCTCATTAATTGTTACGAGTGTGCCACAGCAATGTGAGATGCTAATGACAGGAAGCCATGTGTGGAGTGTGGGAAACTGCACCATCTTTAGTTATTCTGTAAATCTTAAAGTGTCCTTAAGAAGCCTATTTTTAGCCAGGTATGTGGCACACCTGTAATCCCAGTACTTAGGAGGCTGAGACAGGAGGATCTCAGGTTCAAGGCCAGCCTCTGCAACTTAGTGAGACCCTCAACAACTTAGCAAACCTTGTTTCAAAATAAATAAGTAAAAATAGCCGGGCATGGTGGCGCATGCTTGTAATCCCAGTACTTTGGGAGGCAGAGACCGGAGGATCCGGGTTCGCAGCCAGCCTCAGCGCTCTCTCTCTCTCTCCCTGTCTCTCTCTCTCTCTCTACTTAGTGAGGCCCTCCGCAACTTCGTGAGACCCGGTTTCAAAATAAAGTATAAAAAATAGGGCCGGGGGTGTAGCGTGGAGGTAGAACACCCCTGGG
>PVJS01063379.1:0-10499 GCA_004027185.1 Glis glis | reverse complement strand
AGGTTCCCTGATCCCCATCGAAATGAATTCTTTCCCTGCTTAGGACCCTTCCATAGCTTCCCACTCTTTATGGCATAAAAGCCAAACCCACTACAGAGGATCCTCCCTGACCTTGTTCCCATAGATTTTCAGGCCAGGCCACAGGTACTTGCCTTGACCATAGTCACTCGCAGGGCTAGCCCAATTAAGCATCCCCTGTCACATACACCCATATGGGCAGTAGGATCATGATCCTTCTCCATCTTGCTCCCCAGGGAGGGGACCCAGATGTCCCTCTCAGCTTTTTCAGAGTTGTTCCTTTATTTGTCATTACAGTTTTGATCAGAGGTATGTGACAGTCTCAAAGCAGTGGATATAGAAAAAAAATGCCCCGGAGTAGAAGTCTAAAAGTCCGATGTTCTAGATTTCATACTACAAACCATCTTCTAGAGGTGGGAAATGCAGAGGGGACAATTCTCAAGTTAATTCCCTTCTCTGTGCCTCTATTTTCTCACCTGTGAAATCAAAATACAATAATGATGCTTTCCTACAGAGGACATAGCCCTCTCCTCTTTTTGTACTATTTAGATGAATAATCACTGAGGCTCAGGGATTTTTTATTTTCATTTATTTTATTCTACTTTTTTGTAAGTTCAGCTTCTCTCTGTGCACACAGTCAGACCTTATTGTTTCATTGCAAATCCTTTTTAAATTTTATTTTTTTGGAACTGGGGATTATACCCGGGGCATTCTACCTCTGAGCTACACATCCAGACCTTTATTTTTTATTTTGAAACAGGGTCTCACTAAGTTGCTAAGGGCCACCGCACCCAGCTTGCAAATCCTTTTAATTCATCATATACTGCATTATTTCACTCCAGTCCCTTGGCAGAAGTGCCTCCATTCCATAGCCACAAAAGGTCCTTTCTTTAAGACATAGGTGATGCGTGGGATATGGCTGGGGCATACAAGGTTGGGGAGATCTGGGATAGCATGGGCACATGTGTGAGCATGGCTTGCTCCCCTCCTTCTCCAAGTCCTCTGATGCCCTTGGCAGGAACTTAGCTAGAAGACAGTGGACTGAGCTGAGGAGACAGACCAGACAGCCTGCTTAGTGGAACTTCCAAAGCCAGGCTCAATGTAGGGTCCATGGGCTTCAGATCACCCCCACCCTTCTTGAGTCCTGTCCCTCTGCAGCCCACAGAGTGACCCCAACCCTGTGCCTGCTCTGCCCTCCTCTGGAGCACCCACAGCCTTCCAATATTTCCCTTAGTCCAGTGGTATGGAGCCAGCTCAGGTGGAATGCTGCTTCATGGGAGTATGTAGGCAGCATTGGAAAGGGGGATCCAGGAACCACAGGGAGGACATCACTAGCAGAACATGCATATGTAATAGCACACAGACAGATATGCACAGACATGCCATGCACACCCACACACAAATGCACACTCACCTATACTCACCTGTGCACATAATCACATAGCCATGTACTTTCACACATGAACATATGTACATACATGCATGTGCACACAGACCCGCACAAGTACCCAAGCAGGCACACATACTGGTGCACACCACCAGCCTCATCTTTGCAGCCACAGCTCTCCCAACCCTTCAATCCACATCCACCATCCTCTCTGCAACCCACCATTTTCCAGGAAGGATTGGTATGATGGCCTCCTCCTCCTCTATTGCAGGCCCAATCCAAGAGTATAGTCCTGGTTTGCCTTCTGTCTGCTTTCTTTTATCATCTCTATTGTGCTACTTCTGCCATCAAGTGGTTCTCCCTGGGGTCTACTTGACTGCTCTGATAACATCTCACAGCCTTACTGGCTGAGTGACCTTGTTGTTTTCATCACATGGTGTGCCATCTTTGAGCCTGGGCCCTGGAGATGCTGCAATGACCCAGATTGCTGGGAAGTCTCAGGGCTGTGCACACAACTTTGTTGCATGTTGTCCAGAAAATGGGCTGGAAAGGGTGGGTTGCTTCTACCCCCACTATCACCTACCCAGGGGAGCCAAGAAGACAAGCAGTCCGGCAATTCCTAAGCTACTGTGTCACCCTTGGAAATGTAGTCAACATGCCCATTTGAACCCCCAACTCTTAGTCTTTTCTTTTGTGTAGCTTTGAAAAACATTTTGGTTTCCAAACCAAATATTTTTCCTTCAGCTGTCTTTGTGAAGCATACAAGAGGTTGGGGAGGTTGTTTTGATTAGTTTGCTCAAGCTTTTTTACCCCAGACTCAGAGCAACGTCCTCCATTTTTCTGGGACTTTGGGAGAAATGTCACTGGTGGCCTAGGCATCATGAAAAGGACTAATCTGAGTTCTGATTCTCTCATATATCATAGGACCACAGGAAAGCCAGTGAAGGGACAGTCACCACCCTCAAGGCTCCTGGTGAATGAGTGACAGAATTTGGATAAAATCACTTTGTACTGAAGTTACCACCCAGTTTTTGTTGTTGTCCTTGTCGCTAGTAAGGCTCATTTGGGGTGAAGTGACTGTGTTTGGGGTCCAGCCCTTTGGGGCCCATCAGGATAAGCCTTCCACTGCCCCGTGCAGAGGGAACATGCATCTTGGTTGAGAAGAAATCTCATCCTGGGCTACTGTCTCACTCGCGTGGGCTGGCCAGGAATGCTGACCTGGCTCACTTAAACACCCTGACTTCCCAAACCTGACACTGTGTGTACAGGGTGCAGGGAGGAGCTTAGTCCCATTCAGCAGGTGCCAACCTGGTTCCAGTTGATACAGCCCAACACTGGCCAAGGCTCCCCAGTTCTTGGAGCTTTCTAGGGAGATCTAAGAAGGGTGGCTGTGTCCAGTACATCTCTGGCTCTGAGTCCAGTCCCTGATAAGAACTTTTATTCTATTTTCCGAATTCCTGTTTAGTTGCACCTAATCCTCAGCAGCTTCCCCTCAGGGCCAGTGGAGCCCCCAGTAGGAGCACTAGCACCAGGCCCAGCACCCAAAAAAGGACCCTACTCCCATTCCTTGCCCAACTCAGCCCTCGATCAAGCTTCCCATGTGTCTCAACAGATATACATTTCTCATTTCTGCTCATTTTTCTTCTGAAAAAAAAAGCAATGAATGGTCTCAGATGCCTTTTAAAAGAGACAATAGAACTGGGTGTGGTGACTCACACCTGTAATCCTAGTACTTAGGAGTCTGAGATAGGACAATTGCAGGTTTGAGGCCAGTGCACAGTAACTTAGTGAGGCCTTCAGCAACATAGCAAGAACCTGTTTCAAAATACAAATATAAATAAAATAGGACTGGGGGTGTAGCTCAGAGGTAGACTGTCCCTAAGTTCAATTCCCAGTACCACCAAAAATTAAGTAAATAAATAAAAGGAGAGAGAGAGAGAGAAAGAGAAAGAGAGAGAGAGAGAGAGAGAGAGAGAGAGAAGGAATAAGAAAGAGTGTTCTGTATTTTAGAGGCATTTTGACATTTATTCCAGAAGATTCCATTGGATGTTCAGTACCCTAGTACCCATCATAGCAAAGTAGCCTTATTAATTTGCTAGGGGGTTAGGATTCTGACCTATTTTTACTTTATTTTTATTTTTTCAGTACTGGGGATTGAACCCAGGGACATGCTGCCTCTGAGCTACACCCCCAACCCTTTTTATTTTTTATTTTGAAACAAGGTCTTGAGATAGTCAGATAGTCCTCAGAACCAGATGCCCTGTAACCGACCCTGATTTCAGAAACTGATAACTGCTGTAACTGCCTAAGTTATCTTCTGTATCTATTTGCTACAGCTGATATAATTCTGTGGTTGCTACAGCTGATATAATTCTGTGGTTGTTATATAAACCCTATCCTTTTACCAGTCGGGGCTGCTCTCTTGAGGAGACAGCCCATGGCTATGAATAAATGCCTCTTAGATTTGGACAAGAGCTTTGAGTGGTCTCTCTCGGCGGCTTCCCTACAACAGTCTCACTAAGTTGCTGAGGGCCTTGCTAATTTGCCGAAGCTGACCTTGAACCTGCCATCCTCCTGTGAGCCTCCCAGGTTCTGGGGTTACAAGTGTGTGCCACTGCACCCAGCTCTAACATATCCTTTTTAAATCAATGCGGGGGGTACAAGTCTACTCACAACAGTGGCTCAGCCTGGGCACCCCTGGCATAGAATCTTCCCTATATCAGGTGCAGAAGGCTCACTCGAAATTCTGGAAAATGCAAATTGGGAGTTACTCTGTTTTTTATCATACTGAATTTCCCAAGGTGAGAGTACTAAGTGAGTTTAAATGTAACCCCTTCATATTTGAAATGTGTTGTGCACATTTGAAAGAAAGCTCTGAAGGGCTTGTTGGCATGCCTGTGCTCTTTAGTTGGGTGGACAGGTTTGGTTTGAGGTGCTTAGTGTGGTGTCTACCTGTTGAGAAACAGCTTAGGAAGGTTCTCCACAAAACGCCTTCTCTGAAGCACACCTGGTATCTGGCCTGTTTTCCCACAGAGGAGAAATAGTCCTGCGTGTCCTAATGATACAGGGAACCAGGAAACAAGCTTTCTAAGACAGCCCTAACCTCCTTGGAGACCATAGCTTCTTATTTCTGTGTCTTAAGTTTACAGTGTTGCTAGATAATTATGCCCATATAATAGGACCCAAATCACAGAAGAAGCAACATAGAAATGTGGTTTTTGTTTACCGCAAACAAATTTGAAAATGTTTCTCCCAAACCTGTTCCTCAGTAGAGATGATGGTTTTTCCTCCCTTAACCAATAACAATTCTGAGATCTTCTGCTCAACAAAATTTTGTCTAAATTCAAAAGAAAATTGAGCTCTCCTCTCTAATGTATCTCTTGTTTTTTTCTGCTTTCTCCTCTGGGAGGGACTCATTCATAAGCTCTCCTCATTCTCTCAGGGTTGTGGATGAATTTGGTCTGTCCCCTACATTTTTTACCCAGTCTGACAATTTAGCATGGTATAAGATGTGCAAGGCCCCTACATGGGACTGCAGATGTAAGCACATGAAGCCTGAAAATTTGAAAACACTGGTGCTGATGATCCGAGAGGATTCTCCCAGCTCTGATGTTCTAAAACCAAGAGTCAGCTAATGGGGGGAAATATTTGAAAATCAAATATTTGATAGATGACTTGGATCCAGAATACATAAAGATCTTACACTTCAACAACAAAAAGACGAATAACCTAACTATTAATGGGCAAGAAATCTTACTTAATAGACATTTCTCCAAAGAAGATATACACATGTCCAATGAACCCACAAATAGATATTTATTGTCACTAATCATTAGAGAATTTCAAATGTCAATCAAAACCACAATGAGACAACACTTCACACTCATTAAAATGGCTATAATTTTTTGAAAATAAAATAAATATTATGAGGATCTGATGGATTTGGAACTTTTGTATACTTCTGGTAGGAAGGTAAAATGGTACAGTCATATTGGATAAGTCTGACAGTTCCTCAAAAAGTTAAACATGGAGTCTATCATATGACCCAGAAATTCCATTCCTAGATATGTATCCAAAAGAACTCTAAAACATCCACACAAAATTATACACAACTATTCATAGTAGAATTGTCCATAACAGCAAAAAGTGGAGGCAACCAAATTTCTATCAATGGATTAATAAATAAAATGTAGTATATCCACATAATAGAATATTATTCAGCCACAAAAATAATAATGTACTTGGTATATGTTACAATTCAGATGAACTTTGATATTATTGCACTAAGTAAAAGAAGTCAGATTAAAAGACGACTGTCTCGGTCAACATTCTCACTGCTATGATTCAAAACAACTGACCATACAACATAGAGGAAGGAAGATTATCTGCTTACAATTTTTCTAGACTTCAGATTCAGTCCATGTGAGGCCAGGGTCTGTGGATCTCAGGGCATAGTGGCAGGAAGCAGAGAGAGGGAAAGAGAAAAGGTTCTGCTCTCACATCATGGAGGCCAGAAGCAATAGAGCAAGCCAGGGGATTCAAAGACAAAAGCACAGTCCCTAAAGGCCACACCCCCAGGGACCCACCTTCTCCCATTTGCCCAGGTTACCACCCAGTAAATCCATCATAATGGATTTGTCCACTGATGAGATTACAACTCTCATGACTTAATTACATCAACCCTGAACATTAATACATGAGCTCTTCAGGGGATACTCTATATCTAACCATAACAACCACATATTATATGACTCTGTTTATATGAAATGTCTATAATAAGCAAATCCATAGAGTTAGAAAACAGATTAGTGGCTGGGGAGGAGAAATGGGGAATGTCTGCTAATTGGTATAGGGTTCCTTCTTGGTGTTATGGAGTGTTATAGCATGCAGTGGTTGCACAATCCTGAGTATACTAAAGCTTCTACACTCCCAAGGGATGGATTTTTATGGTATGTGATTTATATCTAGATTTTTAAAAATATAATAAAGTAAAAATATCAATTAGAACTCCTCACTATCAAATAAATGCATGTTTGGTATTAATCTTAGTGAGATTTGGAGATCTGCACCCTTTGACCTCTGATCTCTTCCAACTTCTAAACATTTTCTAAGGCCTCTTTGATCTTGATCTCTGTTTTAGCTTCTTATTGCTATGACAAACCTGAGAAAAACAACTTAGAGGAGGAAAGACTTATTTTGGCTCAAATTTTGGAGGTTTCAGTCCATGGTTGGCTGGCTCCATGGCTTTAAGCCTGAGGTGATACAGAACATCATGGAAAAAGGACCTGGTGGAAAAAAGTTGCTCAGCTCATGGCAGTTGGGAAGCAGAGAGAGGGAGGAAGGGGCTGGGAACAAAATATAGCCCCTAAGAGCATGCCACCAGTGACCTAATTCCTCCAACCACACCCCACATACCTACAGTTTCTACCACGTCCCAATAAATAAATAAATAAATCTATTCAGATTATAAATCCATCAATGTATTGATCCACGGACAAGGTTGGCACATTCATGATCCAATCACTTGTAAAGTTCCACCTCTGAACACTGGTGCATTAGGACCAAAACCTTCAACACATGAGCTTTTGGGGGACAATCTAAACCATAAATATCTTGACAATGAACTGGGAGTAAGGACAACAATAACATACAGCACTAGGCCTCAGTTCTTGATCCTTAAAGAGGCACAGTGCTGAAGGAAACACTCTCTCTGAAGAACTCTGGCAAGGCCAACTTCATGGTTAATAATATGTATCCTGGAGCTAAACAGTCTGGGATTGGAATTCTAGCTTCCATTTCATGGCTATGCAACTTGGACAAGTCACTCTTCCTCTGACCTCATCCCCTTGTATCAAATCAGAATGATCCCAGCACCACCTCCCCAGTATTGTTGTAAGGATTAAATATATTAAAAGTTCTTCATTCAGTGCCTGACACATTATTAGTGCTCAATAAATCGTTGCCTCGGATGTCTAGGTTAGGAGGAGATAACCACACAAGCAGTAAACTAGAGTGCTCAATTTAGATGTCCCAGTCCTTTCTCTGTTGATTACTAGCTGTGACCTTGGACAATCATTTCTTTTCACAAATCCTCGGGTTCTTCATCTGTAAAGTGGGATGCACATCCTGTCTTTACACATATGCCAACTCTACCTTTGGAGCATTACTATAAAGAAACCTGGTTTTGGTGGTGGGAGAGTTCTATTTCAGAGAGCTCAGCCCAACATGCCTAAAAATGGTATCTCCTGGGCCAGAATCTGCTCACTTTTCTAGCTATGGTTTGTCCAGTGGAGACTGGCCTGACCAAAATGCCTGAGGAAGGGCACTCATGAACCCATGCAAGCTTGCGACCCCATGGTACAGATCAAGCTTGGAATACTGAGTCTGCCATGGACATTGATTTGGGCATGCTCTCAGCTTTCCCATCTGTTCAGAGAGGAGCCTGGGCTAGATGGTTGCTAGAACCCTTCTAGCTCAGACTTCAGTTACTCTTCTCTGGGTAGCCCCCATTCCATCTTGCCTCTGCCTGGGGTGGACCTACTGTGGGCCAGCCTTGTTGCTGATTTTTATTTCTTTTCTCTTTCCTTTTCTTTTTTTGTGGTACTGGGGATGAAACCATGAGGCATTCTATATCTGAGCTAAACCCCCAGCCCTATTTTAGTTTTTATTTTGAAACAGTGTCTCACTAAGTTGTGGAGGGCTTCGCTAAATTGTTGAGGCTGACTGTGAACCTGTGATCCTCCTGTCTCAACCTCCCATGTACTGAGATTACAGGTGTGTGCCCCTGCCTCCAGCTGGTTTTTATTTCAAATCTGTACCCACTCATGTACCTCTCATCTGAGCATGTCCATTCCACCTAGCCCATAAAGTATTGAAAACTCACACTAAAACAGAAGAGTGTTCTGGGGCCCTATTCAAAGTGCTTTCAGAAAAAAAGTGGTCACTAGTTGAAGTGAATGTGCTAGGGGCAGGGGTGTGACCTAAATATGATTAGACTTGCGAGTCCCTTCTTCCTGCTTGCAGGCAGGCCCAAGTGGAATAAAAATGTTTATTGTGGTAAAATATACATAACATTTACCACTTTAACCATTTTTAGGGAACAGTTCCGTGACATTAAGTGCATTTACATTGTTCTGCAATCATCATCCCTGTCTATCCACAGAAATCCCGAACCAAAACTCTGTCCCATTAAATATAAACTCCTTATTCTCTCTCCTCCAGTCCCTGGTAACCGTTATTGGACTTTCTGTCTCTATGGACTGGACTACTCTACGAACCTCATATAAGTAGAAGCATGAAGTATTTGTCCTTTTGTGGAGGATTCATTTCACTGAGCATAATGTCCTCAAGGATCATCCATGTTGTAGCATATGTCATTATTTCTTCCTTTTTAAGACTAAATAATATTCCATTATATAGATATGCCATATTTTCTTTTCTTTATCCATTTTTTTGTAGATGGACTCTTAAGTCACTTCTGCCTTTTGGTGATTATGCCATGAATATTCATATATAAGTTTTTATTTAAATATCTGTTTTCATTTCTGTGGGATATAAACCTAGAAGTGGAACCACCTGGTCATATGGTAATTCTATGTTTAACTTTGTGAGGAACTGCTCTACTATTTTACATAGCAATTTATGGTATTATTGTGTTTTATTAGACCACATTTTGTTTATCCAGTCATCAATCAATGGATGTTTGTGCTGTTTCTCAAGTGGTGTTCTTTTATATGAAGAGTTCAATGGTAGAGGGAGAGAGGGGCAGGCGTAAGCAGGAAAAAGGGTGGAGAGCAGGGATTCATCCCCTTTCACCTGGTTCTCAATCCCCTTTTGCAGCTCGGTCCTGGCTGAGGAAAAAGAAAGCAGAGAGGCCCTTGGGGAAAAAAGGATGCTGAGTTAAGAGGTCAAGGGCCCTTCACACATCTCCCCTCAACAAGGCAGCAGTAATTCCCTCCGGGGGATTTACTGAAAGATGGCTGCCATGATCCTGCCAATTCTGAAAGCAATTCCACTAAAATTCACCCTCTGACCCTTAAACTGGGAAGCCATGAGGAAAATGCCCTACCTGCCCAACACATGTGTCTGCCTTTGCAAGTCTTTTGTGTTTAGCAAGCTGCTAGGCTGATGCTAAGGCTAAAAGGATAAGAACAGTGGCTCCCCAGTGTCAGTATATGTTAAGAGCAACCAGAGCCATTGCGAAATAGGCAATAGAATCTGAATGTGACCCATTAGCCAAATCTGAAATAGCTGAGTATATCTACTTTTGTTGAAGGACAGCCTCTTCTAAAACTATGTGTCCCAGATTGTGTGTGTGAGTGTGTATGTGTGTATTTTTCTTTCTCTTGGAGTTGCAAAATTCTCTTTCCTTATTATCTCCAGGCTCCCCTACAGCACAGTACCTGCCTCTCCCATCTCCACATCTACAATTGATGGGTCTTCTGAACATTTACTGACAAACTCCAAGCTATGTGAGTATTCCTTCACCAGGGCTGTCCTAGGCCCTATGGCCTCTTTTCCTATGCTCAAGACAGATGGGGAAGTGGTGGCCCAGAGGTCCCAGGATTACAACACTTGTTTTCGTAAGGCAAAATTATTCCACCTCAGGATATTTCAGTTCATTTGGGAAGACTTTCTATCTTAGACTGCGACTGGCATGAGCATTTTGCCTAATGGGCCCAAATCCAGGCATGAACTACTAATTTTCTGATGAAACCATTAGTGTCAAGAGCTCTTTTAGCTCTCAGAACCCCTACATGAAATTCCTTGCATTAGCCATGCTTGAAAAAGAGGGTCCGAGACACAAATTTGGCAAATCTAGACTGGGCTGTTCCTCTGGTTAAAAAAAAGCTTCTTTTCCTAAGAGAAAATGTTTGATAAGCTCATCAACTATTCCCAAGACTAGCAGACCAGATGGTTTTGCCTCCTACAGAGAAGGACTAGAAGGAGGGAGATGTACCAAGGACCAGAGAGCCGGAAGCCAGGTTTTGGATGTACTCTGTGAGTAAGTGGACCATTTAATTCAGTACAATTTCTTGGGACCCTCCTCTGGGCCTAACACTATGTTGGAGACTGTGGGAGACAAGGCTGCCAT
>PVJS01063378.1:0-10499 GCA_004027185.1 Glis glis | reverse complement strand
AACTGGGTCTTACGAAGTTGCGGAGGGCCTCACTAAGTAGAGAGAGAGAGACAGGGAGACACAGAGAGAAAGAGAGAGAGAGAGAGAGAGAGAGCGAGAGAGAGCTGAGTCTGGCCGCGAACCTGGATCCTCCGGTCTCCGCCTCCCAAAGTACTGGGATTACAAGTGTGCGCCACCACGCCCGGCTAATTTATTGCTTTTTAAAATAATTACTTCTAAGTTTTTGCCTTAGATGTTGAGATACTACAATAATTCTATATAATGCCTATTCTATGTCAGCAGTATGCCTACTAGAAGGTTTTGTATGTACCCCAGCATCTGGGATTGAATTATCTGGCATGCCAAATGGTCCAGTGACATTCATCAGGAAAAGTTTACAAATTAAGAACATCTTTAAGGAAGAAACAGAGCTAGAAGAGACCTTGTATGATATCAAGGTCAATACTCATATTTTATAAATAAAACACTATGAACTACGGACTATCAATGTATGAACTAAGAGGCCTAGTAAGCTTGAGAGACAGCTTACTATTTGGAAACTAATATTTGGAAATGTTATCTTGAATTCTTATCTCATGCCATTTAAAATACAACAGAATTAACTTAAAACAGGTATTTCTATATACCCCTACTTAACCCCCACCATTTCTATTAGTGGCCTACTGTTATTATCTTATTTCTTGGGATACTCATCTATATTTACTATCCCTGTTCCTATGACTCTTTCAGAGTTCTTACCATATAGACAGAGTTCAGATTCAGTTAAAGAAGATAAAGGAACTCACAGTCACCCAGCTACTGTATGTCAGATGGAAATATTCCCCAATGACCACACAGCTGCGACAGCCTGGGAGTCCAGTGGACAAGAGAAATGCTATGAACACTGGGACACTTATGTTTCAAACAGATTTTCGTTCTTTTTCATAAAGGACTTTGGAAAACTCTGCTGACTAATATGGAGTCCATTACCTCATCTGGAAGTGACGATTACTAATTCATCTGACATTGTGAATATTGAATGTAATATGAATATAATAAAATATTTGAGTGGCAAATATAAGTAATAATGACCTGTGAGTCATAATGAACTGGGAGTGATGACTGTAGGTGAGAGGAACACTTAAGCTCACAAGAATTGAGAACACCTGGGCAATATAGGGAAAACCCATCTCAAAAATAAACAAATGAAGCCGGGTGAGGTGGCACACTCTTGTAATTCCAATATATGGGAGGTTGAGATAGGAGGATCGCAGATTCAAGGACAGTGGCAGCAAGTAGTGAGACTCTCATCAATCTACCGAGACCCTATTTCCAAGTAAAAATAGAAAATAGGGCTGGGAGTGTAACTCGGAGGTAGAATGCCCCTGGGTTCAATCCCCAGTACCGCAAATGAATGAAGAAAAAAGAAAGGAAGAAAATAATTGTACATAAATTTGTATAAACACAATACAAGTAGTGTGAGATCCATTCATATATTTAAAGTTTTGACTCCAAACCAACACTTTGATCATTATAATTTCATGATGATAAAACTAAGCACAATCTGCCAACAAGTACTTTTTGGTTACTATTTTTAAGCATAGTAACAATGGACATCTTGTGTTACTCAACTCTATGCAACAGTGTTCTTTGTAAAACATAAATATTACGTATGATATGATTTATTAGAAAGACCCTACTTCTGTCTTCCCCCTACTCCTATATCATTGAAAATGGTTTCACACCGTAAGTTCTCCCAGACTGCATCTACCACACTGAGGGTATGTCAGAAACATGATTTTACATACCACAGTCATTCAGACTCCTGTTTTCTAGCTGCACTTCTGTGATACAGTCTATTAAGCACACAGTTGAAACAATTTACTTATGGTAAAATCACTCACAGATGAATTGGATCTCAGATGTCCAAAACTGTTTGTGAAAAGCACTGGATGTCTTTTAAAAGTCATTATGTTATTTTGGAATTGCACATGATGCAAAAAAAAAACAGTTAAAGAGACATTTATTCACATATACACATTGGTGGTTCATGTACCAATAACAACTTCTTTATTCAAGTTCAGCATTCTGACAATTAATTCTCATTCTAGGTGTTTTGTTGTTGTTTGTTTGTTTGTGACACAGACTATGTTAGGATAGAAAACCACACACAATTTTTCAAAAGAAAAAATAAACTTGATTGTGTTATGTTGCTCAGTCCTTACATGTCCTGTAATCTGCTCCTCTGGGTTGTAATAAGAGGTTATAACAAAAACATTGAAAAAAAAATTTACAACTGTTACTTGTTGTCACATAATTTTTAATAAGAAAGGTAATAAGCATTCTAATCTTGTCCTATATTCCCTGAATACTTGGGGGATACTGTCCAACTTTTCTTAATCCCTAACACCACTGTCATTATTTATCCACTACTCTTTGGGTTTATTCGAAGTCCGAACCATGTGTCTCATCCACCCACTTGATTATTCCTGTTGTTTTCTCCTGTCCCCACTCCCACCACATTGCATATCAATTCTGGATTCCCTAAAGTGTATCAATGTGGGATTCATATTTATTTTCCTTTCTATTCCATAGTGTACTTGTCATCTGGATGCATATGACATATACTTTTAGATCCCTTAAATACAGAGATAGCCATTGAAGTCAAGTACTCATTAAAAATGTAACACACATTCATCACACACTGGGTAAGCTTTCATTGAACTGAGATCTATGCTTGTCTTCCAATCTTAGTGCTCTGACATCTCCTCATTTCTTGCTATCTCAGTGTCTCCTACTCTTCTCAAGGAACTCAAGAGTATCACAAAAAGTTACACTTTGAGGTCAAAGAGCCTGCTTTAAATCATGCCATATGGCTTATATATTGTGTGATAACAAATAAATGTAGGTAAGAATAATAGAATTAGAAAAATGCTAATTCTTTTTTTTTGCAATTTTAGCAAGTCTGAAAATTGAGCTCAGATGGTGACCCAAGTTCTAAACAAAGATGCTGGAAAGATAGCTGAACTGATAGTTTAATTCTGGTTCTCTATCACCCACCTCCAGCCTCTATAGGAGAAGATTAGAATTTGAAGAAGAGTTTAATGTTATAAGGAAATTCAAATGCATTTCCTACTTCTGGGGTAGAGAAGAAAGGTACTTCTCACCCTTCAAACCAAGTGATAGGGACCACAAAGTATTCACTTTTAAAGGTTGTAGCTGTTCTTAAGAGATTAATATCTTACTTGTGCACAAATATTTAATGGGTATTTAATTATAACTCGAAATGATGCTGAGGGCTATAAAAGAATGTAATGGGAAAGCACCATTTATTTAGTATTAGGAGGTAGGTAAGGCAGGAAATGTCCTAAAAGAAACAGTAAGTGTTGGGTGGGGAAAAGAAGTCAGTGGTTGAAGAAGGTGACTTCCTAACTGTGATGCAGCAAGGAGCCATGAATTCCTAAGGGCAAGTGGATGTGGTATGAGGTAGCTGGACTGAAGTTCTCTCATGGAGCTCTACCCTACAAGGCTGCCTACTGAGGCAAGGAAGCCCAGCAGCAAGACTATATGTGATATATTTCAAGGAGGAAGAACTTAGGATAGATACTGAAAAACGTCAGCTGGGAGTCACTGGTCTACGATGGACATTATAGAGTAAAGAAGTTGCCCAAATCCATCTCACTAAACAATGAAAATAGGGAGGTACACCACATTACAGAGTACCGCGGACAGCTCCGGTAGCCAAAAACTAGGCGGCACCATTTACTATCTGAAAATGAGACTTCTCTAATAGCTGACAATATCAGAAAACTGCAGATAAATCATCCAAAGTCTGCTCAGAAATCTTAAAGCAAGTTTAGAAGAAATTATGGAAGAAAGACATTTCCAACAGTTCAGCCCAAAGAAAATCATCTCATCTCCATCACTTCCCTTAGTCGTGAAGTGGGAATAATGTAATTTACATTTTTAGACCAAATTTCAGAATTGGAGGGGAGATATAAAGGTAGAGGGTTTTCAAGCACTTATCAGAGTGAGTGGTACCCAGTACTGGTTCAATAAATAGACAGACACTGAACAAAGTACTGGTTGGCATGGTGGCACACACCTGTAATCCCAGTACTTGGGAAGCTGAGACAGGAGGTTTGCAGGTTTTAGGCCAGTGTACAGTAATTTATTGAGACTCTGTTTCAAAATAAAAAATAAAAAGGGCTGGGGGTGTATCTCAAAGGTAGAATGCCCCTAGGTTCAGTCCACAGTACCAAAAAGGAAAAAAAAAGTGCTCTCAACTTTTAAGATTTGTTAGTCCTCTCTTAGCTATCATTAAAACTCAACTACTTCAGTTTTGCTCTGATCTATGACAAAACACGTTAGTGTATTCCCCAACATTGGACTATTTCTGATTAACTTTTTTTTTCTTATTTTGCTCCGGGCTAAACTGTCTTGCTGGGGGAAAATGATAAAAATACTAACTTATCTCAATAAAGATCTATACCTCTTTTATCATGTCACCATCCCTCTGAAAAACCCATACAATCTCTTTTGATTAGAAAATCAAAGTCAAGTTTTCTGCCTGTCACATCCTCTGTATCATAATCTGTACCATCATTCATTAATTTATAAATGCACTCAAAAATATTTATTTAGTGCCCATCACACATCAGCAACTCTTCTAAGCACTGGGAACACAGTGGTAACTAAAACATAGAAAGACCTCTGTGTTCAATGAACTCATGTTCCAGTGGAGGAAAACAGATAATAAAGACGCCAGATGTGGTGGCACAAGCCTGTAATCCCAGTGCTTGGGAAGCCGAGGCAGGAAGATCACAGATTCAAGACCAGTGAGTGGTAACTCAGTGAGACCCTGTTCCAAAATAAAAACTAAAATAGGGTTGGGGGTGTAGCTCAGAGGCAGAATGTCAATGGGTTCAATCCCTAGCAACATACACACACACAGAGTAAATAAAACGTGCTACAGTAGGTAATCAGTGGTATAAAGGAGAGAAATTCAGCAGAGAAAGAAAATTATAAATGTCATGGAATGGTACATTTTTATATAAAATGACCAGAAAATATTTGAGAGAGGACATGACATTAAGTAAAGAATTTGGAGGTAAGAGAGCAAACCATGTGACTATTTAAGAAACAAAAATCCCAAGTAGAGGGACAAGAAAGTATAAAATCCCTCAAATGGAAGTGTTCTTGGTATGTTCTTGTGTGTACCTGTGCCTGGAACAAGAGAAGTAAGTACAAACAGGCTTATAATTTTAAAAGGCTTTATATTTAATAGTTTAACTCTGTTATGGTGATCAGAGATAAAAGATGCCAAAAATACAACAAAAAATCAAATTAGAAAAACAAAACAAAAAAATACTTAGCAGCTTATTGCCAGGATTCAGGTGGAAAATATTGGCAGCTTGGACTAACGCATTAGCAGTGGAGATGATGGGAAGAGCTCATGCTGTGAATTAGATGACGAGTCACCCGTTGGTTGTAAGAGAGAGAGTGGTCAGATGAGACTCCAAGGTGGACCTGACAAACTGGAAGAACAGAGATGCTGTTTCCCAAGATGACAAACTTCATAAAAAGAGAAGGGACTACTTGGTGCTGAGATTTGGACACATTACATTTTAGATGAGTGTTAAGACATTAGAATGAAGGTATCAAGAACACTACTGGAAATCCCAATTCTGCAGGTCAGGGAAGAGATCTGGGGTAAGACTGTGATGATACTGAAAAGAGAAACTACATGAAATGACGAAGGGAGTGAGTGCCAATGCCAGTGCCCAGGCCTTACTCTCGGGTCATACCTATATGTGGGGGTTGGGGTGAAAAAAGCACTGGCAAATAACAAAGAGAAGCAACGGCCAGAGAAGGAGGAGACAAGTAGAACACTGGAGTCACTTGAAGTCAAGTGAAAACTCTGTTTCAAAATGGAGATAATAATCTGCTGTGTCAAATTATGCTAAGACAAGAACTTTGAGGACTGAGGCCCATTAAACATTACATATTTGATATAGCAACATGAGAAGTGTTCGTAAACTCAAGTACAATTTAGCTGATATTGCGAGATAAAAGCCAAGTACAGTGAGGTTAAAAGAAAGTGGTTTGGAGGAGTGGATCAAGAGAGTGAGTATAGCCAAGTCTTTAAAAATTTTTTGAATAAGAAAAGAAGATAAACAGACATCTGTGAAAAGTATCTAGCTAAGTATTTTGCTTATGTGTTTGTTTTTAAGGTAAAATAAATGTCATGTGTGAATGCTGTTCTGAAGAACCTAAAAGAGAGAAAAGAATTTACCTAAGAGGTGGCAGGATTGTTGGAACACTGTTTTTGTTTCTAAGAGATGGGCTGGCTGTAATGAGAAACATGGATGGTGCATTCATGTTTAGGAAGGAAGACAGAGCATAGGGTTACAAATTCAAGTGAGTGGGTGGGTAAGTGTGGGGGTGAGAAGAGTGAGTGCTCTCTTTTGTTTCCATTTTTCTCAATGAAATAAAAAGTAAGGGCTCAAACCAAGACTGAGGATTAGAAATGAAGTAACACAGATATGAGAAGACAGTTAAATTATGAAATTATAATTTAGAAAGTGGTAAAGAGAATAGCTAGGGAGCATATCATGAGAGTAACGGGCAGTATTAGGGCCCACTTGAAGGTAGTGATTAAAAGTTTAAGGCACGGCAAGTCAGTATCACTGTATAAACAGTCCTCAAAATTAACTCACTGTTACATTAGATAGGTCTCTTCAACATACTACATAACCATTCTATTTTGTGCATCTTCTTGTGCTCATCCACTCAGAATCTCTGTTTTCTGTTGTATCTATGTAAGTCCCATCCACTATTCAAGAGCTAACCCATGATTCATCTTCTCTATGAAGCCCTAAGTATATAAATCTCTGTCTTATCTTTCCCTCTATTATATTTGTTGAGAATACATAGTAAGTGGTTGAGAGCCTGGATTCAAATGTTAGCAGCGCATAAACCTTGAGAAGTCTGTCAACCTCTCTTGGTAAGTTTCCTATCTTAGAAAATTAACCCTCAGGCAGCTTCTTATGACATTTTAGTGAAATTCTCTCCATCTATATCTGTATTTGTCAGCACTAAGGATGAATATAACATAAATGTAATAGAAAGTATGCCTTTCCTCACAGGAAAAATAAGACCCTAAATGCAATAAATAAGTATAGTAGAACACATATTTGTACACAGATATTTTATCATAAAATTAAGACCATTAGGTATGGTCCATTTATTTCCAATTGGGCTTGGGAGGTGCAAAATGAAATTTATTTGTTCATTGGCATTGTTCTCAATATGTTTAATGCAACAAAATTATATAGCAATATTAAAATATTAAATATTAAAATTCAAAGCCTGAATACAAATTTTCTCATTTACACAGCAATTACCATTCAGAAAGTATACGGGCTTCTACAGGGAGAAATTACAAGCTTATGAGAATATTAATAATGATACACAATGAGAATTTCTAGACATATGCCAACATCTCTCATGTCAATAAAACTGTCTTAATATCATGGGTTAAACTATTTAACCATGAAATAAAATTCTTCCTTTGTAAAATAACATTGTAAGTTGGCATTAGAATAATTTAGTCTTCCCTTAAGACACTGGTATATGCACATCTGTCCATGGAGAAAAATAGTAAGGAAGAATTTCATCCATTTTCCTGCAAATGAGACAATTTTGTCCTTTATGGCTGAGTAAAATTCCATTGTGTAAACTCTCCCCAAAAAGAGCCTAAATATAAAAATACTGCATACTTTAACCACAAAGACTATCAAAACACCAACCTTAGAAATATTAGAATCTCAAAATTGTTTAAAGTTATAATTTAGCCGGGTGTGGTGCTGCACGCTTGTAATCCTAGTACATGGGAGGCTGAGACGGAGGATTGTAGGTTCAAGGACAGCCTCAGCAAACCTGTTTCAAAATAAAAATAAAATAAGGATGGGGTTGTAGCTCAGAGGTAGAATACCCCTGGGTTCAATCCCCAGTATCACAAAAATAAAATAAAATGAAGTTATAATTTGAATAATTATGCTATCACTATACAGATAAATGTAGTATTGATTTCACAAAGGAAAAGTAGAAAATGAGAATATTAATATATGATCTCTGTTACACATCTTTCCTTTTAAATTTGAATATTACTACAATTTTCATATGGTGGCACAATGTTTGCCTCTCGGGATAACAATAAGAGTTTATATAATACTTTATCTTATGTGCTGATATGTGTAATTAATTCCAGTACCCATATTAAAAGTGGTTATTTATGTGTATCTCTGTGTGTATATGTTTATACACACAAACATATAGATACAAATAGTTTCCATCACCAATAAATTTGAGACATTAGAGTCATATTTTGACTCCTCTGTTTTCTTTTCCCTTATATCCAGTTGGTCACAAATTTTTTAATATTTCAAACTAGGCTGCAGATCACATCTATTTATAATTCCATTCCCTCCTCCCTATCTGCTTCTGGTTTAACACACACACGTACACACACACGCGCACGCACACACACACACACACACACACACACACACACACACTTGAAAATTCAATCACATGCTCACCTCTCCTGAAGCAATCTTGAATTTGGTATTTATTCAATCTCTTCATTTTAACTTATTACTCTTTATTGCTCTATATTTCTAAGTCCACTATCCTGTCTAGTTCCTTATCTCATCATATCTATGTGAATACAATAACCAATAGAGAATCTTATTAGATTCTAGCGTCTCCTATCTGTAATATCTTTTATATACTACTGCAGTAATGTCTTTCCCAATTACCATTTCTATCATGCCAAATTTCTGTCCTATAGCTTCCCAGATGCCTCCTATGACATGTCTCAATAGAAGCAGAACATTATTTCTAGGCTTCTTCATCATCCTCCCTAGGCTAATGAGCTGAAGTCCAGCTGGGCTGTTTCCTCACCTCACAATGCTTTCTATCTAGACTGTATCACCTTTCCCCATTCCTCAATTTTCCAAAGCTTCTGCATCTTAAAAAATTACTTTTTCTTGGTCAGGTGCAGTGGCACGTGCCTATAATCCTATTACTTGGGATCATGAGTTCAAGGCCAGCCTCTGCAACTTAGCAAGACCCTATTCCAAAACAAAACAAAAAAATGGGGCTGAGGGTGCAACTCAGAGGTAGAATACCTCTGGGTTCCATCCCCAGTCCAAAGAGAGAGAGAGAGAGAGAGAGAGACAGAGACAGAGACAGAGACATTTCAATAGTAGCATTATTCACAAAAGCCAAAGGTAGAAGTAATCCAAGAGTCCATCTACTGAAGAAGGAATAAACAATGTACAATATACATGCAATATACAATGTACAATATACATATAATAGAATATTATTCAGACTTATTTTTTGTGTGCAGTCTCTGAACTACCACTTCAGTCCTTTTTATTTTGAAACAGGGTCTCACTAGGTTGTTGAGGGTCTCACTAATTGGCTGAGGCTGGCCTTGAACATGTGATCCCTCTGTCTCAGCTTCCCAAGTACTGGGATTACTGGTGTGTAACACCACACCCAGCTTCAGACTAAAAATTTAAGAAATTCTGACACTCAGTTTAATATGGATGAAACTTGAGGACATCACACTAAGTGAAATGAGTCTGACAGAAAAGACAAGTACTGTGCTATTCCAGATATACATGGTACCGATACTAGGCTAATTCTGAGATAGGAAGTTGTGGAGTTGTGGTTAATGAGTGTAGAGTTTCAGTTTTGCCAAGTGCAAAGAATTCTGAAGACAGATTGCACAGCAATGTGAATAATGTACCTATAGAGAGGAAACAATCCTTATTTTCTTATGAGAAGTTCTCTAGTGGGACTTATGAATTACACTGACAAAAGATTGATTAATAGGAGAAAAGGCATACAAATTTTATTGGATGTTAATAATTTAGTTTTCACATGCATGGAAGCCTTCATAGAAAAGAAATAAAGACCTGAAACAATGGCTAAATATGATGGGCTTGTATACCATTTGTAGGGATCCAGCTTGGCATAACTATAGCCATCTTGGTTAGGGTTGCCTGCCTGGCAATCATGGTGATATCTGAGACAGGGACTTCCAGCCCACTGACAGTCAAAATGAAACTGGGTCGAGTGCTAACACACAGGTAAGGCTTTATTTTAGGACTTCTGCTCCAGTGAGAAGTAAGAGGCAGCTCTGACCAACAGCATGGCAGACTGGTCTGCAGAACAAAGGTGTACAGCTTCAATGGCATCTGTGGGGTAGGCAGGTCCCAGTCTCTTTTTTTTAATGTGCTTTTATTGGTGCATTATAGTCTCACATCACAATGAAAATCAAGTTGACAGTAACATACATGCACACAGCACTTGGTGCCCCCCGCCTCCCCTTTCCTCCCTCCCAATACAGAGTACTGAGATTGATATTGATATATTCTCATATATACTCATGGTTGATGGTGGTAATTCCATTAATGAACTTCATTCTTCCCCTTCCCCTTCCC
>PVJS01063377.1:0-10499 GCA_004027185.1 Glis glis | reverse complement strand
TTCAATCCCTGGTACCGCAAAAAAAAAAAAAAAATCAGGAAGACTTAAGTTTTGGTGAGGTGGCCTTAGGTATCTAAGTTGTGGTTGCTTCTTTCCTTCCTTCCTTCCTTCCTTCTTCCTTCCTTCCTTCCTTCCTTCCTTCCTTCCTTCCTTCCACCAAAGGCAAACTTTACATTACTGTTGGGGTTTGCAGATTGCCTTCACCATGTCTTAGCCACACTGCAAATTCCTGCCTTCCCCAAGAATGAGTCCAGGGTATCTGACCCCAACTTTAGACTCCTGTGATGGATTCTTCTAACATCTGTTAGTCTAACCCTCCAGTGACAAGCAACTGAGCCACTCCATTCAGTCTTTCTCCAGTCCCAGGCTTCTTAGTCAATGGCAGGCTAATTATCAGGTCCCTGGAGCTTTTTCTAATAGGATTATTTGCATGCACATAATAGCAGCGATTTGCATAATTAAAGGAGTCATAAAGAGTATTCAATTGTCTAAGAGAGATAGAATTTAAGTTACAACAATAGGTCAGATCTGGAAGGTGACAGCATTTTAAGTGTTCCAATTAGCAATTGCAGTCTGTGCTTGGGGAACTTCAGAGAAACAGGTGACATGGCCCATTGTTTCAGCAAAAGTCGCAGGTTCACGGCCAGCCTCAGCTACTTAGCGAGGCCCTCTGCAACCTAGTGAGACCCTATTTCAAAATAAAGAATAAAAACTAGGGCTGGGGGTGTAGCTGGGAGGCAGAATGCCCCTGGGTTCAATCCTCAGTACCAAAAAAAAAAAAAAAGCCAGGCATGGTGGTGCACGCTTGTAATCCCAGTACTTGGGAGACTGAGACAGGAGGGTCACAGGTTTGAAGCCAGCCTCAGCTAATTACAAGGCCCTCTGCAACTTAGTGAGACCCTGTTTCAAAATAAAAAATAAAATAGGGCTAGAAGTGTAGCTCAGAGGCAGAATGCCCCTGGGTTCAATCCTTACTACCAAAGGGGAGGGGAGTCACTCAACCATTATGAGGTTTTGAATTTAGATGAGTAGTTGCAGCTCACCCCATATAGCTCTATTTTGGGGGGAGGGGACTGGGGAATGAACCCAGGGGCATTCTACCTCTGAGTTACACCTCCAGCCCTTTTTATTTTGAAACAGGGTCTCACTAAGTTGCCGAGGCTGGCCTTGAATGGGGGATCCCCCTGTCTCAGCCTCCCAAGTACTGGGATTACAGTCATGCACCATGATGCCTGGCCTTAATTATTCTTTTTCAGCTGAAAAATTCTGTGTGTGATGTGGCTTGAACTTCCCTTTGTTTTTATCACATAACAACATGCCCAGGCTGTCTTCCCAGATAGTACATATAGATCTGCCTCATCTTTCTAATTTGTTTAACGAGTCCCAATTGATAAACATTTAGGTTGCTTGCATGTTTTTGTCAATGTTGCAATAGGCATCCTTGTCCAGACATCTTTGTATACTTTTTCTACAAGTGAGATTCCTAATAGACACGACTACTAATAAGTACTCCTAATAGATGCTTCCTAATAGATACTGCTGAAGAGCCAAGATAAAGCCATAACAGGTTTTAGTTAGAGTCTTAAGTAAAATAGGCATTAAGTACCTGTTTTCTAGAAGTTAGGTCTCTATAGCATACAGCCCCCATACCCTGTAACCTGATCTTGTCCCTAGTAACCCCTAGCAACAGACAATCGGTGCTAAGCACACCTGGGTCTGGAGTTTGCAGAGAATCAGGCGAGGTCACTCTGACCAGAGCCAGGGAGCCCCCCGCCCATCCTAAACTTTCTTGAGGGAGGCATTGCGAGCCCAACCAATCGGTTCAAAGGTCACCATATAAGGCCAAAGTCTCCCTAGTAATGACCCTTACCTAAGGCGCAAAAATTAAACCTATCAGGGAACGACAACAGGCTTATGCTTTAAACTACCCAATCAATGTAAAGGTGGAATGGGCTGCCCTCCTGGGGGGATAAAAGCTTTGTTCTCCAGGAGCTAGGGGCTTCTCTCCGTGACCACTGCGTTGGTGCACGTTGGGAGCCCGAGCTCGAGCTTGAATAAAGGACCCTCGTGTTTATTGCATCGGAAGGCTCCCTGGTAGTCCTTGGTGAGATCACGAACCTGGCACTTCACTGCCAAATTATGTCCCATCTCTATTTAGTTTGCATTAAAGCCAGCTCAATCACCTGATTCCAGGTTAGCGAGAAGTTTATTATTTTTCTCCTGGAGCCCCTTCCTCCCTCAGGATCTCCATGAATTCTACTAATCCAATGAGGCCAGTTCTTTGGAGAGAGAAAACTGGAAGGTCTGATCAGGCCACTAGCAGGACCCATTTTGGGTCCTGTCTTTTCTCCCATCGCTACTACATCCTGTAGTAGTAGAAAAGGGGGTGATCCCATTCCTGTCCATTGTAAAGGGTCCTGGCCGACACCCCCATACCAAAACACAGGTCATCAGGAGGAAAGCGTAACAAATTTATTTGATCATAGTTTTATGTGACATGGGAGTCTTCAGACCCAGGGTGACTATTCATTTCGGGGGTGGGTACTAGGGATTGAACCCAGGAAATGTCATGGGAGAAGGGTCGATTCTTCAACTCAGGATCTGCGGGGTCTTTGGCTTACATGACAGAAAAGAATTTCAGCACATACCAGTCAGTGACATAGAGGTTTATTTATGAAAGGAAGACATACACATTCAAGAGAGAACATGGGACATCTCCAGAGAGAGAAGGGGAGGGGAGAGAGGGGGGAGAGAGAGAGAGAGAGAGAGAGATGGAGGGGGAGAGAGGGAGAGAGGGAGAGATGCATTTGGGGTTGCCCCATCTCTCCGTGAGGGCGTGGGTAGGGGCACAGAGCAGGGATGAAAGTCCTGGTTTTCCTCAGTTTCCTCAGGTTTCTGACATCTAATTGATGTCTGGGCTTAACCAAGTGTCTTTGTTCTTTAATTACATTTCCTCTAGACATTCCGTATCAGTCTTATAGCATACTCTGCTGTTCATAAAGACATATGTACATAATTAACCAGCTGTATAGTGCTCTAAGACTTATGGATCCTTTGTTTACCAAACCTTTTAGAAACTTTAGGTCCTGTGGGGAAATAGACCTTTAGGATTAAAGGTAAGGCCCTTTTAGGGATGTTTGCCTAAGAAAAACAGACTCTGCAGGGTAAAGATAAGGACCATTATAGAATTTTTAGATTTAAAGCTACCCGGCTCCCTTTCCTTCCCTGTTTGTCTCCTTTCTACCTATTACTTTTTTTCTTTCTTTCTTTTTTTTTTGGTCTCCTGTCTCAGCCTCCCAAGTACTGGGATTACAGACATGCGCCACCACACCCTGCTGTGACTATCTATTTTATGTTTAGGTTCCATGAAACATGGACAGCATGATTGGACAAAAAGGGTATGAGCTAATGCTAATAGACCAAGGTGTGGAGTGGGGAGCCAGCAAGGCCTGTTTGTTCAGTCTTCTTGGCCTCTTTACAGCATTCCTTCCTCTCAAATATGGGGCATGACCCCTTCTTTTATTTTATTTATTTATTTATTTATTTATTTATTTATTTTTGCGGTACTGGGGATTGAACCCAGGGGCATTCTACCTTTGAGCTACACCCCCAGCCCTATTTTTTATTCTTTATTTTGAAACAGGGTCTCACTAAGTTGCAGAGGGCCTCACTAAGCAGCTGAGGCTGGCCGCGAACCTGCGATCCTCCTGTCTCAGCCTCCCAAGTACTGGGATGACAAGCGTGCGCCACCACGCCTGGCTCATCCAAATTCTTAATCATTGGGATTTTTAAGAAGTTCCTGGTTTTGTGGTCACATGTTTCCATACCATACGTTTCACTTCAATACAACCTTATATAGTTTAAATTTGTTAAAAGAATATTCCTAATATTCCTATGCGCAGATTAAAATAATTTACTATCTAATATCTAAATTGACATTTAGCATATAAATGAAGCCAAAAGGTCAGGAAATGAAAACTTCTTCATAGTGTTTAGCTGCACCTGTCCCAGACCAGTGATGAGTATCAAAGAGAAAGGCTAATTTTCCCTGTTGATGCTTCTGTTGTTGCAAACCTGTCCTTCTGCTGCTATCCCCCAGGCAACAAACGAAGCATTGTGAAATCTTTTCTGATCTCTCAATGGACAATTATGTTTTTTTAAAAGACACTAAATTTTGTCCACAGTGCAACTGATTACATTAATTTATGAAAGTGACTAAAAACAGTGAACCAAATTTTTTCCCCTCTCTGGTTACTTTAAGGTAATCATCAGAACCATAATAGAGAGTACAGGAATCAGAAAACTTGGAGTTGACCTCGCTTTTCTACCAGCAAGCTGTGTGCCTTTCAGTAATGATGGCACGTCTCTACACCTCTCTTTCTTACCTGGGGGAGAATAATGCTGCCTAGAATACTCAGCTCAGAGAGTTGTTGGGCTGGGGAGGGGCACTCAGGATGCTTCTAAACATTGGTAAGTTTCCAGCTCTTAAGCCTGGATGGTATAAGTCATCCCTCAGTATCCACAGAGGATGGGTTCTAGGGCCCTCATGGGATACCAAAATCTGAGGATGCTCAAATCCCTTATATAAAATGGCTTAGTAGCCGGGCGTGGTGGCGCACACTTGTAATCCCAGTACTTGGGAGGCGGAGACTGGAGGGTCCGGGTTCGTGGCCAGCCTCAGCTGACCTTAGTGAGGCCCTCCGCAACTTTGTGAGACCCAGTTCCAAAATAAAAGTATAAAAAATAGGGCTGGGGGTGTAGCTCGGAGGTAGAACACCCCTGAGTTCAATCCCCATACCGCAAAAAAAAAAAATGTTTTTAAATGGGTTAGTATTTGCATATAAGCTATAACCCATGCACATCCTCCTGTGTATTTCAAATCATCTCTAGATTATAATACCTAATGCAACAATGCTATATAAATAGTTTTTGCTATATTGTTTAGAGAACAATGACCCAAAAAAGTCTGTACATTTTCCATATAAATGCAATATTTTTCAATCTGCATTTGGTTGAATCTTTGGCATGCAGAGCCTCAGACACAGAAGGCCAATTGAACATGTTTTTATATCTTTTATTTTTAAATTGTTCATATACATTTTACACATTTGTGATATGTATGATATATTTCACAATAAGGTTCTGAAGCAGTCAATAAATACCTGTTGACATGCCTGGTAAAAAGTTAATACAGCGGCCGGGCGTGGTGGCGCACGCTTGTAATACCAGTGCTTTGGGAGGCGGAGACAGGAGGATCCGGGTTCGCGGCTAGCCTCAGCTACTTAGTGAGGCCCTCCACAACCTCGTGAGACCCGGTTTCAAAATAAAGTATAAAAAAATAGGGCCGGGGGTGTAGCGCAGAGGTAGAACGCCCCTGGGTTCAATCCCCGGTACAGCAAAAAAATAAATAAAAAAATAAAAAATAAAAATGGTTTAGTTGAAAGTATAATTAGTGAAAATTTCAAATAAAACAATGGACATATCATGTTTAGCACAGCTCTTTGACCCTGGCCCTCCACTTGCCTTCACTTGAGGGTTTTTAATTCTGTCTCCAGAAATATTCTAGAAAGACCAAGACAAAGAGAGTATCTTAAAATCAGCAAGAGAGCCTGGAGTGGTGGCGCATGCTTGTAATCCCAGTACTTGGGAGACTGAGACCAGAGGATCGGGTTCGCGGCCAGCCTCATCTACTTAGTGAGGCCTCCGCAACTTAGTGAGACCCTGTTTCAAAATAAAAAATAAAAAAAATAGGGCTGGGGGTGTAGCTGGGAGGTAGAATGCCCCTGGGTTCAATCCCCAGTACTGCAAAAAAAAAAAAAAAAATCAGCCAGAGAGAAGCACATAGAAGCATTTGTGTGGGCACTACTGCTTACACAGATGAACGCATCTGCCAGCGAGGCAGTTTCCAGGGCCAGGGAGGGAGCTGGCCCAGCCCTCAAGGTAGAGGCTCATATGATTTGCATTTTCAGAAAAGGAAACCAAAGTGTCAAGAAGTTAAATATCTCATCTGTGAGCACAGTTAGTAAGTGCTTGCTCCTAACCACCAAGCTCTCCATACCTGTCTTTATTCGGGCCACAGACCGACCCCTAGATGCTGGGGGGGGGTCAACTCGTTACAGTGTTAAAAATGGAATTTGGTGATTCCCTCACTTTTCCAAAGTTGACAGAAATTCTGTTCATGATGTTGACAGAGCAGTTGTATCAAACATTAGATCTTTTTTTTTTTGTAGTACTGGGGATGGAACCCAGGGGCATTCTACCTTTGAGCTACACCCCCAGTCCTATTTTTTATTCTTTATTTTGAAACAGGGTCTCACTAAGTTGCAGAGGGCCTCACTAAGTAGCTGAGGCTGGCCGTGAACCCGGATCCTCCGGTCTCAGCCTCCCAAGTACTGGGATTACAAGCGTGGGCCACCACGCCCGGCTAAACAGATCTTTTAAGAGTTTCTTTTCTGCCGGGCGTGGTGGTGCACGCTTGTAATCCCAGCACTTTGGGAGGCGGAGACCAGAAGATCCGGGTTCGTGGCCAGCCTCAGCGCTCTCTCTCTCTCTCTCTCTCCCTCTCTCTCTCTCTCTCCTTAGTGAGGCCCTCCGCAACTTCGAGAGACCTGGTTTCAAAATAAAAGCATAAAAAAATAGGGCCAGGGGTGTAGCGCGGGGGTAGAACGCCCCTGCGTTCAATCCCCGGTAAAGAGTTTCTTTTCAGTGTTTGTTTGTTTGGGTTGGGTGGTCGGATGATGTTATTGTTGTTTGGGGTTTACTTATTTATTTATTTATTTATTTACTTATTTATGGTACTGGGTATTGAACCTAGGAGCATTCTATTTCTGAGCTACACCCTCAGATCTGCTTTAGTGTTTAGTTTGAAATAGGGTCCCACTAAGTTCCTGAGGGTCTTGCTGAGTTTCTGAGGCTGAGCTCAAACCTGCAATCCTCTGGTCTCAGCCTCCCAGGTGCTGGGGTTACAGGGGTGCACCACCACACCTAGCTCTTTTCGGTTTTAACTGTTTTCCTTGGACTTCTGCTTGACTCTGCAGTTACTTGATGGATTTTTATGGTTGCTTTCTGCTTGTCTGAATAAAGGGCAGGCCCAGGGCCCACTGCCTACTGTCTGCTATTAATCACCCTCTCTCCCCTGCAGATCAGAGTGATGGTGGACCTGTGCAACAGCACCAAGGGCATCTGCCTCACAGGTAGGCTGCTCACACCGCCAATACTTCCGCTCTCCAAAGGGCAGTGACAGCAAGAACACCTAGGAACACTTTATGTCACAAAAATGCATGTTCATTTGCTTTTTTTTTTTTTTTGCGGTACTGGGGATTGAACCCAGGGGCATTCTACCTCTGAGCTACACCCTCAGCCCTATTTTTTATTCTTTATTTTTGAAACAGGGTCTCACTAAGTTGCAGAGGACCTCACTAAGTAGCTGAGGCTGGCCACAAACCTGTGATCCTTCTGTCTCAGCCTCCCAAGTACTGGGATTACAAGCATGCGCCACCACGCCCGGCATGTTCATTTACTTTTACCAGATGTTTTTAATGGGCTGAAAAACAACTGTAATATAATTGTGGTATAATTATGGAAAATAATATTTTTCTGGTATTGCCATAGAAATACCGCTATGGAAAGTAACTAGGACTTGGGTAATGAGAAACTTGTGATACCTTGAACCAGAGCCAGAGATGTTTTCTTTATTCCACTAGTTTTGAAAGGGGAAAGAAATAAGGGAAAAGACTGCAAAGAGGTAGGATTCTTTTACATAAGAAGTAGAGTTCTCTTATAAGAATAATTATTTCCCTATATCATGCATATAGCATAAACAGGAAGCTCTGGAAGCAAAGTGCTCAGTAGTTAAGTGTGTGTGTGTGTGTGTGTGTGTGTGTGTGTGTGTGTGTGTCTGTGTGTTCCTGGGGACTGAACCCATGGGCATTCTACCACTGAGCTATATCCCCAGCCCTATTTGTTTATTTTATTTTATTTTTTAAGACCGGGTCTTGCTAAGTTGTCCAGGCTGGCCTCCAACTTGTGATCCTGTCTCAGCCTCCAGGATTCCTGGGATTATAGGCATGCACCACCACACCCAGCAAGAAATGCTTTTGCTTTTTTTTTCTTGCGTACTGGGGATCAAACCCAGGGGCATTCTACCTCCGAGCTACACCCCCAGCCCTATTTTTTATCCTTTATTTTGAAACCAGGTCTCACGAAGTTGCTGAGGCTGGCCGTGAACCCGGATCCTCTAGTCTCAGCCTCCCAAGGACAGGAATTACATGCGTGCGCCACCACGCCCGGCCTAAGAAATGCTTTTTTATGAAGAATTTTCTGTGTGGTCCGTACCTTGTGCTAGGTTGGACCTGCTGGCTAGCCATACCCTCCCCCACGACCCCTACTTCCTTGCATTCCAAGAATCACTGGTGCTAAAAAAGAGGAAAAGAACTAGCCAGGAGCCTCATCAAGACTTGGGACAGGAATGGCTGATGTGTGGTTTGAGATGGTTTTCTGTATCTAGTCTGATAGAGGCTTGCGTCTTGGTCGCGGGGAGAGTCCCAGGCCTCCTGCCTTCAGAAGGTAAGGGCAAGGAGAAACAGGGGCACCAGCGCAGTCACGCACTGTTGCCCCCCAAGCCAAGGGAGGTCCTGGCCAGGACAACGCTGGGCCTAGGCCTACCTGCAATCCCTACCTCTCCCTAGCAGGCCTGAGCAAACAGTGGAACTATCTTCACATTCAAACAGCGCACTGTGGACTGGGAGCACAGCTTCCTTACACTTCAAAAGATGTCTGCCGCTGAGTGTGGTAGCACAGCCTTGAAAGGCTGAAATAGGAGGATTGCGGGTTCATGACAGGAGGATTGCAGGTTCAAGAACAGCCTTAGAAACTTAGTGAGACTCTCAGCAACCTAGCAAGACCCTGTTTCAAAACAAAAAGTAATTTTTAGAAAAAAGGGCTGGGGAGCCGGGCGTGGTGGCGCACACCTGTAATCCCAGTACTTGGGAGGCTGAGACAGGAGGATCACAGGTTTTCAGCCAGCCTCAGCAATTTAGTGAGACCCTCCACAACTTAGACCCTGTTTCAAAATAAAATAATAAATAGGGCTGGGGTGTAGCTCAGAAGTAGAATGCCTCTGGGTTCAATCCCCAGTACCGTAAATAAATATGTAAATAGTCTGCAAGATTTTGAAGCCAACTGAAGCTTTCACTGTATCTCATGGGCTTATGGCCCCGGGCTCTGGGGAGGTCACATTTCACCACACTGAGAAACCCTTCTCAAACTGTACCTGGTTTTAAGAAAGCTGGCCATTCTCTACAGTATTCTCCCCGTTCCTCTCATTCCCAGTCACATACTCGGAGCACGGTGTGAGTTTATTGAAGGGAGAAGTCCATCGTGTGGGTGAGTGGAGGCGTTGATCATTCCTCAGGAGCCAAACCCACAGCTGACTCTCCTCCGTTTATTCCAGCCTCAGGGAGAAACTGCCATCCCGGGGCTTCTTGGGAAATTCTAATTGAATTACTCAAGTCGCCTTTGGGCCCCCAAAGAAAATTAAATATCCGCAGGACAGCCTGGTCCTTTGTTCAAAAACTCTTGTGGCTTTAAGCACCTTCCTTTCGTCTCTGGAAGTCCCTTTTCAGCACTCCAGCATGTGACAGTAAGGAGGGCTAGAAATGCTCAGATGGATGGAATGACAGCACAAAAGCCTTGTTGAGCGGTGCAGGAAAAGCCCCTTCCTTTCTGATTTTTCTAGCGAGGGACCTGAGAACCGGGCCGCGCAGCAAATGTGCTGGACGCAGCTATTGAGACCACTCAGGGGAGGGCGCGGGAGCGGGGACCGCAATCCAAACTGGAAATGGGTTGCGTGAGTTATTCTTTGGCACATCGAAATGCTTTTCGAAAGCCAGCACGTCCTCCTTTCACGCCGTCTTGAAAGGGAGTCTCCTTTTGCACAGAAAGCTCTTCAATTAAAAAGTTAGGTGTGAAAAGTACAAGTCTCGAAGCCGGAAGGCGACTTGGGATAGACAGCACTGACTGGATGGGGTGGCAGGGGGTAAGTGACAGGACCCAGGACTGAATTGTCAACTTCAGCAGTGGGCTGAGAGCTTTGGTCCAGGGGCCCAAGAGGATGCGGCACAGGAAGGTTCTCCAGGGCAGAGTCTGTGCTTGGGCCCCAGAGCAAGGTCTGGCTCTACACTAGATACATCTTTTATTTATTTTTTTTTTTGCGGTACTGGGGGTTGAACCCAGGGACATTCTACCTCCGAGCTACACCCCCAGCACTATTTTTTATTCTTTATTTTGAAACCGGGTCTCACAGAGTTGCGGAGGGCCTCACTAAGTAGCTGAGGCTGGTCGCAAACCCAGATCCTCTGGTCTCAGCCTCCCAAGTACTGGGATTACAAGCGTGCGCCACCACGCCCGGCTTTGTGTGCTGCTTTTTAAAAGATGGATCTAGCCAGGCATGGTGGCGCACGCTTGTAATCCCAGTACTTTGGGAGGCGGAGACTGGAGGA
>PVJS01063376.1:0-10499 GCA_004027185.1 Glis glis | reverse complement strand
AAAAAAAAAAAAAAAAAAAAAAAAAGAAGAGGAGAGGAGGAGGAGGAGGAGGAGGAGGAGGAGGAGGGAGCTCTTAAGGATTTTCCAACCTGGAAGCAATTACAGTGGTCTGGCTCCTCCCAGTCCACAAGAAAACTCCCTTGTCCAAGGGAAAGACTATTATGATCTACAGAGAAGTCACAAGAAGGCCAGCAAGAGGCTGAAGATTTGAGGGTGTTTCCTTTCAGGGCTGTGAACTGCAGAAATGACCTGATGTGGTTACTGGTGACAATGTTAAGAAAAACAAGGTAATCGCCAATGATTACAATATTTTTATGTGAGGAGAGTTAAAATTTTTAGACATCATTAAGAGGAGTGGAAAATGTAGTCACAGTATACTGAACTAAATTTATCTATGCATTCTTGTCTATCTTGGTCCTTTTCAACTCCAGTTGCATATCAGAACACCAGAAAATCTTCCAATGCGGCCTGGGCCCTGCCGCAGAGAAATTAAACCAGAATTCCTGAGGGTGGACTGAGGACACCGGTGTTTTTTTTTGTTTTTAAATTCCCCTAGGTGATTCAGGAGTGAAACCATTGGATTTCCAGCATCTCATCTGAATTTCCTATTGACCCTGTAAAAGGGCTCTGAGAGGGTGGGTCATGTAACCCTGATCACGCAAGGGGTTAATGCTTTCTGGATCTGATCTCAAAGTCCTCGACTCCTTACCCAAATAACAAGGCTCAGCTGGGCATGGCAGTACGTGGGAGGTCAAGACAAGAGGATCACAGGTTTGAAGCCAGCCTCAGCAATTTAGCGAGACCCTCAGCAACTTAGTGAGCCCCCGTTACAAAATAAAAAAATAAAATTGGGCTGGGGGTATAGCTCAGAGGTAGAATGCCCCTGGGTTCAATCCCCAGTTAACCCCTCCCCCAAATTTGAGGCCAGCCTTAGCAATAAGACTTGGTACTGTTATGACAGCCTGTCACGGGGCCGTTGTCATAGAGGAGTCGAAAGCACACAGTGGCTGACTTCCATGGAAACCCAGCTCTAGTGTAATCTAGTCTATGGATATTAGCAGCTGACACCAGTGTCCCCTGCGCTGGTCAGTCCCACAGTGGCATATTTGTGCCACAAGGCTACTCAGCATGTGAGAAATGGCTTCCCGAGAATCAAAACCAGCTGGTGCTCTGCAGTGTTCCTAGGATCAGAGGAGCAGCACGGTGGATGCTTGTGAGGAGGTGCCTCGCTTTCTCTAACCTCCATTTGTCCTCATGGGGACAAAGCAGGAGGCTAATTCAGGAGGCGGCGCTTCCTCGGAGCCTCTTGCTGGGATATTTGGAGACTGTACTGGATGGGCCCCATCTCAGCTGTGACTAAACACTACTTAGTGGGTAGGAGTTTGACAAGATCCCAGCCCGAGGGGCTGCACAGCTGTACAGGTGGGACAGCTGGCTCCTTAAACTGATGAGAAAGCTCATGGAGGCACTGGATGCCAGAGAGAGCAGGTGGCAATCCCTCACTTCTAATTGGCTCTTCTGGGCAAACAGCAATAACCCAGGAAAATTCCCTGGGTTGTCAAGTTTCTCAGAAAGAAGTGAGGGAGTGATGGGGACTGTGCACGCCAGGGCAGGGAGGGAGAAGAAAGTAAACCAGAAACAGCATTTACATATGCACGCTCCCTTCTCTACATTTGGACGTTGCATAATCTCTCCATTCAGCAATTTAAACACCAATGGATAAAACAGCCATTAAACAACTATTTTTTACTTATAGAAGAATGAGATCTGGTGATTTGGGGAGTCTAACCTTTGATGGTAAGGAAGCTAGGGAGCATCTATCCTGGGAAGTCCACCCTTAAGTAAAACAAGAGGGCAGGTAGAAGGTCAACCCCAGGCTCCAATTGTCCTAGGAACTCGGTGACTTCCGATTTCAAGGCAGTATCCTCACTTTGTGTCCCCTAAGAGGTCCCTTTACTGAGACAGTCATGTGGGCAGCTGGCCTCCTATGGCATGTCCTGCTTCAGGGGTCTCCTCCCCACGACAATACCAAGAGACACTTCAGAGAATCTCCCAGCCCAGGGTACCTCCAATTCTGATGGAGCCCCTTACAAACAAGGACAGAGACATTAGCTTCTACTAGTTCGGATAAAGTAAACGCTACCCTTCCCAAGCCAACCAACCATCCCTGCCCCTTCACTCCCCAAGTCCATGCCTGACAGAACTGTCCAGAAACAAAACTTTCTCTATGAAGCTGAAAAAGTTTTCTATACAGAGAAAACTTTCTCTACAAAGTTAAACCTTGATGAACACTCATGAGTGCCCACTATGTCACAGACACCAGAAGAGGCACCTTTCAATATATTAGTCCTCATTTAGAGATGAAGAAATAGATTCACAGAGGATTAAGTGGCTTGTCCAACCTTGGGGAACTGGAATTTAAACCCAGATTTACCGCTAATCTTTTCATAAACATGGACGGGACTTGAATGGATTGTTTTTCATTGTGGTAAAATATATGTAACAAAACTTGCCATTTTAACCACTTAAGGGTACAATTTAGTGGCATTAAGTATCCCCATGTTGCTGTGCAACCAGCACCACCATCCATCTTCAGAATATTTACATTTTTCCAGAGGGAACCTCCATACCCATTAAACCGTAACTTCCTATTCCCTCCCTCCCGCAGCCCCTGGCGAGCACGTTCTACTTTCTGTCTCTGAATTTGACCACTCTAGTGCTATAGTTTAGATGTGAAATGTCTCCCAAAGGCCCATGTGTTAAAGGATAGTCCCTGTGGCACTATTGGGGGGTGCTGGAACCTTTAAGAGGTAAGGACTAATGGGAGGAATTATGTCATAAGGGGGATACTCCTTGAAGGGGGTATTGGGACCCCAGTTTCTTCCTCTTCCTCTCTCTTTCACACCTGGCCATAACGTGAATGGGTGTTGCCTGCCATGTTCTCCCACCGTGATGTATGTACCGCCCCACATGGGCCCTGGTACAACAGGGACAACCAATTACGTACTGAAACCTTCAAAATTGTGAGATTTTCCAAAACAAACCTTTTTGCTTTATAAGGTGATTATATCAGATATTTGTTAGAGTAACAGAAAGCTAACACATCTAGGTAACTCATGTATGTGGAATCATTTCAGTGGATTTTTTTAAAATAGAAAACTCAGTGATTGCAAGTTGGAATTTAGTTTTGTGCTTTTTCCTTCCTTGATGTTTTCAGTATTTCAGAAAGATTTTGGAAGACAAAAGCTATCCTAAGCACTTCTATGGTGCAGCCTACTTTGTGTGTGTATATGTTTTAAAGAATAACTCTTTTGAGAATACCTCCCATTGAGAGTTACTGCTGTGATTAAACATCCATTTCTTGAACTAGGTACAATGCTGGGTTGCAAGAATAAAAAGATAGAAAAATGAAAACTTCTGCTTTTAGAGTTTATTCTTTCAAAGGGAAAAGGGCAATTTTTTTGTTTGAAAACTGTGGCACAGAGGAGATTTATCTAGCGATGTTATGAGTAAGATCAAAACATCCTATAGACAACTGAATCTCCCCAGTTACTTTTAGCCTAAGATATTCATTTTCATTGGGCTAAAATTTCATAACTACCTATTCAGTATTCATTCCCAAGACTCCCAATAAATGTATGTTAAATGAACATGTATAGACTGCCAACTATATACACATTATATATTTCTAACAGTATGGAAATGAGTCATGAAGCCTGTTCTCAATAGATTTCTAAATAGAGGAAATAAGACTTGTGCATAAAAAAGTTGACACATGGTAGAAAGTGATAGGCCGAATAAAAGAGGTGCACAGAAAGCTTTTCAGGAGTTTAGAGAAGGAAGAGTATGTTAGTCAGCTTTTCATTGCTGTGACCAAAATACCTGACAGGAACAACTTAGAGGAGGAAAAGTTTATTTATTTTCATAGCTTCAGTCCATTGCTCTGGGCCTCAGGCAAAGCAGATCATGGTGGAAGGGTGTGGCAAAGGAAAACTGCTCAGCTAATGGCAGGTGGGAAGCAGAGAGAGAGAGAGAGAGAGAGAGAGAGAGAGAGAGAGAGAGAGAGGGGAAGGGGCCCAAGGGAAGATAAATCTTTCCAGGGTACAACTCCAGTGATCTACTTCCTCTAACTTGGCCCCACCTCCTAGTACTCCTTTTATCTATCAAGGGATGAATCCCCTGGCAAGGTCAGAGCCCTCATGATCCAGCTGCTTCCGCAAAGCCCTACTTCTGAACTCCTGAGACTGTGAGGTGCACTCTAGATCCAAACCATGACAAAGAGATTATTTTCAACTTGGAGACATGGTAAGATTTTGTAAGAAATGGTTAAGTCCTAAAGAAAGGTGAGTTGTCAACAGAAAGAGATGGAGTGCAAGAATTCCAGCTAAAAGATCTGTAGAAATGGAAATGAAGACTACAAGGGGAATTAAAGAAAAACAGTGGCTTATGGAAGACCAGGAAAACATGGCCAAGGAATCCATAGTGTATTGATTTATTAGGTCATGTGGTGCCACTAAGATTCATGTACCAGTCGCCACTGTGAGTCCTCTGGATACATAGGAAGGCATTGTGAGAAAAGAACCAGGGATAAGAAACAGAGTCAAGAAGAGCAGCCCTCTGCTTCTGGCCTAGGTGGGTAACACTTCAGCCTGAAAACAACTTACTGCCCGGAAGAAGTTTCCAGGTCACGACACAGTGGGGAAGCTGGGAGGAACCTGGAAGATATCCCAGAGTTTAGGATTTGGAGCTGAGAGTGGAGACATTTAGAATTCCCACCAAAGCAGGCCTGGTGGTAATATGCTTATAATCCCTGCTACTCAGGAGGCAGAGGCAGGAGGATCTCTAAGACTGAAGCCAGCCTGAGGAATTGAGAAAGACCAAGTCAAAAGGAAAGAAAAGGAGAGGAGAGGAAAGGAGAGGAGAGGAGAGGAGGGGAGGGGAGGGGGAAGGGGGAGGGGGGAGGGGAGGGGAGAGAGGAGAGAGGAGAGAGGAGAGAGGAGAGAGGAAAGGAGAGGAGAGGACTGAGTATGTAGAGTGACCCTGGCTGGGTTTATCCACAGACAGACAGACAGACACACACACACACACGTACACACACATTTTCTCTCTCTCATAGACTTTTAGAGAATAAAACTACAATGTCTGAGATGAAAAAGGGAATGGATGGGATTTAAGGCAGACTAAACCTTGCAGAAAAGATTAATGACCTGTGTTTCAAAATGAAACAGAAAATAAAAACTTGAAAAAGCAAAGAAGAAAAGCACGGCAGTGATCTGTTAGGACAACTTCAAATAGCCAAATATACAAGTAACTGGAGTCTCCAAGGCAAGGAGAGAGAAATGGGACAGAAAAAAAAAAAAAAAACCCAGGTGACAAAAGGCTGAAAATTCCAAATCTGGCGAAGACTATAAACACAAAGATCTAAAAAGCTCAATGAAATCCTAGTATAATATGAAGATCAAGCCAAGACATCTTATAAGCAAATTGCTCAAAATCAGTAACAAAAAGAAAATATTTCAAATGTAGATTATAGTATAAAGACTCATATAGAGAAGCAGAGAACAGGATGACATCAAAAACAATGCAAGTGAGAAGTGGAGCAACATCTTTGAAATGCTGAAAACTAAACAAAACAAAACCATTAACTTTGCCAGTGAAATATATTTCAAAAACAAAGGCAAAGCCGGGCGTGGTGGCACACGGTTGTAATCCCAGTACTTGGGAGGCTGAGACAGGAGGATCACAGGTTCGCGGCCAGCCTTAGCTACCTAGTGAGGTCCTCTGCAACTTAGTGAGACCCTGTTTCAAAATAAAGAATAAAAAATAGGGCTGGGGGTGTAGCTCGGAGGTAGAATGCTCCTGGGTTCAATCCCCAGTATTGCAAAAAGAAAAAAGGCAAAATAAAATTTTCAGACATACAAAAGGTGAAAGAATTTACCACCAGATGACCAATTATACATGAAATGTTAAGGGAAGTCCTTCAGGCTGAAAGAAAATGATGCCGGAAGGAAAGGTGTATTTATAGGAAGGAATGGAGGGCACCAGAAACAGCAACGACGTGGAAAAATAGGTCAGATATTTTTCTTGCTTAATCAAATTTCTTTAAAATAAAATATTTCAAAGAATTTTGACCAGCTAAACAAAAATTCTAACAATGTATTGTGGGGTCTAGAACATGTAGGAGTAAAATATATGTCTGGGAAGGGATAAATGGAAGTCTACTACTGTAAGATTCTCACACTATACGTGACACTGTATACTCTCACTTGAAAGTAAACTGTGATAAGATAGAAACAGGTACAATATACTGTAAAGCAACCCCTAAAACAACATAATAAAGTGTATGGCTAATAAGCCAATAAGGAAGAGAAAATGCAATAAGAAATAAAAAAGGAGGCAGAAAGAGGAAAAGGGAAGAACAGGTGGGAGAAATAAAAAGCATCTAAACTCAACTTTATCAACCAAAAATTAAATGTTAATTATTTAAACATTTCAATTAAAAAGCAGTGCTTGTCAGCGGATTTTTAAAAAGTGAGACCCAACTATGTGCTATCTAAAAGAAATGCACTTTAAATATAAAGACCACAAATTGGTTAAAAGTGAAAGAATCTAAGAAACTATACAATTTAATGCTTGTCAAAAGAAAAATGGAGCCAGGCGTGGTGGCGCACGCTTGTAATCCCAGTACTTGGAAGGCTGTGACAGGAGGATCTCAGCCTCAGCAACTTAGTGAGGCCCATCTGCAACTTAGTGAGACCCTGTTTCAAAATAAAAACAAAATAGGGATGGAGGAGTAGCTCAGAATGCCCCTGGGTTCTGTCCCCAGTACTACCAAAAAAAAAAAGAAAAAGAGAAAAAAGGAATGGCTATATTAGTCAAAGCAGATTTCAAAACAAAGCTTAATGCCAGAAATAAAGAAGGTCATTCCAAACTAATAAAAGGATCAATTCACCAAGAGGAGATAAAAATTCTAAACATGTGTGCACCAAATAAAAGTTTCGAAATATATAAAGCAAAAACTGATTGAACTGCAAGGAAAAACAAATCCATAATGATAACTGATAGCTTTCCTTAATAATTGATAGAACAAGTATATAGAAACCCAGTAAAGATACAAAAGATGTGCACAATAGTAACAACCAAATTGATTTTTATAGTAAACTCAGTCCAAGAACAGCTCTTTTCAGATATACATAGACCTTTTATCAAGATAGGTCATATTATGGTGAAACAAATCTCAACAAATTTAAAAGTTCTCAAACCATATAAGGTATGTTCCCTGACCAAAATGAAACGAAGTTAGAAATAAAAAATAATCTCTGAAAAATCCTCAAATATTTGGAAACCACACGTGAAATAATTCATAGATCCAAGAAGTAATCAAAAGATGCCAGGCATGGTGGCACACACACTTCTAGCTACTTGGGAGGCTGAGGCAGGAGGATTGCAAGTTCAAGGCCAGCCTGGATAACTTAGTGAGATCCTGTCTCAAAATAAAATAAAAAGGCTGGGGATGTAGCTCAGTGGTAGAGCACATGCCTAGCAAACACAAGGCCCTGGGTTCAATCCCAAGTCCCAAAACAGAAGAACAATCAAAAGAGAAATTAGAAAGTATTCTCAACTGAATGAGAATGAAACCACAACATATCAGAATTTATGGGATGTGGGCAAAGCAGTACTTAAGAGGAAACTTACAACATTAAATTCTTTCATTAGAGTAGATGATTTCAAGTCAATAACCCTAGCTTTCATTTAAAAACATACAAACTAGAAATACAAGAGCAAGCTAAACCTGAAGTAAGCAAAAGAGTAAAAGTAATAAAAATCAAAGTGAAAATCAATGAAAAAGAAAATCAATAAAACCAAATACTAGTTCTTTGAAAAAACAAAATTGAGAAACTTCAAATCAGATGAAGGAAAAAGAAAGCACAAATGATCAATATCAGGAAAGAAAGAGGTGACATCACAACAGATTCTACAGAGAGTCAAAGGATAAGACTCTGTAGAGTCTTATCTACAGAGATAAGATTTATGCTTATTTATGCCAATAAATGTGACAGCTTAGATTAAATGGAAATATTCTTTGAAAGAGAAATTTATTCAAGGAGAAATAGATAACTTGAATAGATCTACATTTAATATGGGAATTGGATTTGTAGTTAAAAACCTTTTGACAAAGAAATCATAAGCCCAGATGACTTATTCTACTAAATAAGTAAGAAAATAATAATACAGCGTTATATACATTTTTTCTACAGAAAACTGAAGAGGACAGAATACTTAAGGCCACGATTACATTATAACAAAACCAGCCAAGGAAATTAGAAGAAAACTAGACCAATACACTTCCTGAACACAGTTGCAAAAAATTCTCAACAAAATTCGAATAGAATCCAATAAAATCATCATGATGCAGTGGGTTTTATCCCAGTAATGCAAGACTGGTTTAACAGAGAACACCAATCCATGTGATTCGCCTATTCACACACTAAAAAAGCAAACCATATGATCATCTCAACAGATGCAGAAAAAGCATTTGAAAATATCCAATATTCCTGAAAATAATCTTCAGCAAAACAAAAAGAGAAGGGAATGTCCTTGATAAAGAGCACCTATGGAAAACCTACAGTTTATGTCATACTTAATGATGGAAGGATGAGTTTCCCCTAACATCAAAAACATGACAAATGGTATCTACTCTTACCACTTCTGAAAAACAATTGTGTGTGTGTGTGTGTGTGTGTGTGTGTGTGTGTGTAGTATACATGCGCATGTGTGGTACTAGGGATTAAACCCAGGGGCACTCCACCTCTAAGATATAGCCCCAGTCCTATTTTATTATTTTTACTTTGAAACAGGGTTTCACTATGTTAAACAGTGTGCTGGCCTTGACTCTGCAATCCTCTTGTCTCAGCCTCCTGAGCACTGGAATTACAGGCATGTGTCACTGTACCTGGCTGTGCTGGAAATTTTAACCAGTGCAACTAGACAAGAAAAAAAAAAAAAAAGAAAGAAAGACACGGACACCTAGATTGGAAAAGTAAAACTCTTCTCATTTGCACATGACATGACCATTTATGGAGAAAATCTAATGGAATATTTTAAAAGCTACTAGAATAAGTGAGTTTAGCAAGGTTTCAGGATACCTAATGAATCAAACAAAATAAAAATATAATTTAGCACCAGAAAATACGAAATACTTAAGGATTAGCCTGACAAAGGATGTGCAAAGCCCTGTCTACTGAAAAATACAAAACACTTGTGAGAGAAATGAAAGAAGACCTAAATAAATGGAGAAATAAACCACCCCTCAGGTTGCATTATTCAGTATATACATTAATTCTCTCGTAATTGATGCATAGATTCAGTGCATTCCCACTAAAAGTACAGTAGACTTTTATTACAAAAACTGTCCAACTACCTCTAAAATTCATATGAAGATGCAGAGAACCCGGAATAGTCAAAGAACTTTTCAAAAAGAACAAAGTTTGAGTACTACCCGTATTTGATTTCAAGACATGTTACAAAACAACCTTGACCAATACAATATAGTATTGATGCAAAAATAGACAGATACAATACATGGAATAGATTAGAAAGTCTAGAAGTAAACTGACATATATGGAAAATGATTTTTGACAGAGGTATAAAGGCAATCAGTAAAGGATTCAATGGGGGAAAGGACAAATGTATAGCCAATAAACAATTCACATGATATCCAAACATTAACTCAAAAGAGATCACAGACACGAATGTCAAGCCTAAAACTATAAAACATCTGAATGAAAATCTTTGTGAGCTTGGGTTAGGTTTTCCTTGGTATGAAACCAAAAACACAATCCGTGAAAAAAATGAATAAATAAGGTTTCATGAAAATTTAAAACTTTCGCTTTTTAAATGACATTGTTAATAGAATGAAAAGACAAGACTGGCAGTCAACATCTGTAAAGCACGCCTCTGATGAAGGACTTGAATACAGAGCACACCCAGAACTCTCAAAACTCAACAATACAGGAACAATCCAACTAAAAAATGGGCAGAAGATCTGAATTGACATTTTCCCAAGGATGATATGTGTAGCATCAGTAATCATCGGGCAAATGAAAATTAAAGCCACGAAGCATACACCACCACACACATACCAGAATGGCTAATATTAGAAATTCTGATGATACCAAGTGTTGACAAGAATGTGGAGGAACTGAAACTCTCAAATATCGCTTGTGGGAAGGTAAAATAGCATATGCACTTTAGAAAACAGTATGGCAGTTACTCAAAAAGTTATATATAAAATAAACCAACTCTGTGATGCAGTCATTTCACTCCTAGATATTTAGACAAGAGGATCAAAGCTGGGCGAGGTGGCACATGCTTGTAATCCCAGTACTTGGGAGGCTGAGACTGGAGGATCCGGGTTCGCGGCCAGCCTCAGCTACTTACTGAGGTCCTCTGCAACTTAGTGAGACCCTGTTTCAAAATAAAGAACAACAAAAAAAAAA
>PVJS01063375.1:0-10499 GCA_004027185.1 Glis glis | reverse complement strand
TCCTAGATATTAGACCTCTGTCAGAGGGATAGCTTGCAAAGATCTTCTCCCATTCTGTAGGCTTTCTCTTTAGGCTCTTGATGGTTTCCTTTGATGAGCAGAAGCTTTGTAGTTTAATGCTATCCCACTTATTAATTCTTGTTTTAATTTCCTGTGCTTTGGAGGTCTTGTTGAGGAAGTTTCTACCTGTGCCTATATGATGGAGTGTTGGACCTATGGCTTCTTCTAATGATTTCACAGTCTCTGGTCTAACTTCCAAGTCTTTGATCCATCTCGAGTTGACTCTTGTGCAGGGTGAGAGGTAAGGATTCAGCTCCATTTTTCTACAGGTAGATAACCATACCTCAACATCATTAAGTCAATATATAAGAAACCCAAAGCCAACATCATATTGAATGGGAAAAAATTGCCAGAATTCCCCTTAAAATCAGGAACAAGACAAGGATGCCCACTATCACCACTCCTTTTCAACATAGTCCTTGAAACTCGTGCCAGAGCAATAAGACAAGAAAAGGATATCAAAGGAATTCAAATAGGAAAAGAAGAACTAAAATTATCTTTATTTGCAGACGATATGATCTTATACCTAGAAGACCCAAAGAACTCAACCAAAAGTCTACTAGAGCTGATTAACAAATTCAGCAAAGTAGCAGGATACAAGATCAACCTTAAAAAGTCAGTAGCTTTCATATATGCCAACCATGAATCCACTGAGAAAGAAATCCAGAAATCAACCGCATTCACAATAATTTCAAAACCAATCAAATACCTAGGAATAAACTTAACCAAAGAGGTAAAAGACCTCTACAATGAAAACTATAGAACACTGAAGAAAGAAATCAAAGAAGATCTTAGAAGATGGAAAGATCTCCCCTACTCTTGGATAGGCAGAATAAATATTATCAAAATGGCCATCCTGCCAAAAATGATCTACAGAGTCAATGCAATCCCTATCAAAACACCAACATCATTTTTCGCAGACCTAGAAAAATCAGTCATTAATTTCATATGGAGAAACAAAAGACCCAAAATAGCCAAAGCAATTCTCAGCAATAAGAACCATGCAGGAGGCATCACAATTCCTGACTTGAAATTATGCTACAGAGCTATAGTAATAAAACCAGCATGGTATTGGCACAAAAACAGACACATAGACCAGTGGAGCAGAATAGAAGACACAGAAACAAGTCCACAAACTTATAGCCAATTGATTTACGACAAAGTGCCAAACACATACGTTGGAGAAAGGAGAGTCTTTTTAACAAATGGTGCTGGGAACACTGGTTATCTACCTGTAGAAAAATGGAGCTGAATCCTATAATTGCTTTCAACTCATTTCCTGGGGACAAAGGCTTTGGACCTAAGGGATTTCCAAATTGGGTGAGATATAGCCAGCCAGGCAAGTGGGGGCTTCCTGGGAACTCCAGAGGGTGCCATGAGGAGAGTTCCTTGGGACCAAGGCAGGACTCCAGCCCCATTCCCTGCTTCCAGGCTGCTGGTTCTCACCATGGCTGGGGCTGTTCATTTTTAAAGCTATTTGCAAAGGGACTGAGGCACGTTACAATGTCACCACTGTCATAAATGTTGCAGTGTCATTGTTCTTGCTGGGACTGAGTATTTTTGGATAGCTTTCCATGGGATGCTTCAGGCCTATGAGTAATTCCCACAGTTTTGAAAACGCTGAGTGTGGCCATTTTTGCCACTTTTTTCTCCTTCTCCTTTCTTCTCTTTTGTAGTACTGGAGATGGAAGCCAGGGCCTCACACATGCTAGGCAAGTGCTCGACCACTGTGCTACATCCCCAGCACTTTGCGGGGGGGCTTGCTGAGATTGAACCCAGAGGCATTCTGTCTCCAAGCTATACCACAGCCTTTATTTATTTATTTGTTTATTTATTTATTTATTTATTTTTATTTTTTGCGGTATTGGGGATTGAACCCAGGGGCATTCTACCTCTGGGCTACACCCCCAGCCCTATTTTTTATTCTTTATTTTGAAATAGGGTCTCACTAAGTTGTGGAGAGCCTCACTAAGTAGCTGAGGCTAGCTGTGAACCTGCGATCCTCCGGTCTCAGCCTCCCAAGTACTGGGATTACAAGCATGCACCACCACTCCCGGCTATTATTTTTGTTTTGAAACAGGGTCTTGCTAGGTGACTGAGGGCCTCGCTAAGTTGCTGAGGCTGGCCTTGAACCTGCAATCCTCCTATCTCAGCCTCCCAAGTACTGGGATAACAGGTGTGCACCACCATGCCTGGCTTCCCCAGCTCTTCTTAAATTTTATTTTGAGACGGGGTCTTACTAAGTTGCCCAGGCTGGCCTCAAACTTGCAATCCTCCTGCTTCTGCCTCCCAAGTGGCTGGGTTATTTTTTATTGTATTTATTTTTTTGTGGTACTGGGGATGGAGTCCAGGGTCCTGTGCATGTTAGGCAAGTGTTGTAACACTAAGCTACACCCCAGTTTGATTTTATGATTGCTACGAGTGTGTGTGTGTGTGTGTGTGTGTGTGTGTGTGTGGTACTGGGGCCTGAACACAGAGGCATTCTACCTCTGAACTGCACTCCAGCCCTATTTTATTTATTTTTTTAATTTTTTTATTTTTGGGTGCTGTGATTGAACCCAGAGGAATTCTACCTTCAAGCTACACCCCCAACCTGATTTTGTTTCTATTTGTAAACAGGGTCTCACTAGGTTGCTGAGAGCATTGCTAAGTTACTGAGGTTGACTTTGAACCTTTGATCCTCCTGTCTCAGCCTCCCAAGTACAGGGATTACAAGTGTATACCACCATGCTCAGCTCTGATTGCTGTTAAGGCAGCAGAAATTTTTGGAGGACCTTCCTGTTCCATTTTTATGACTTGACTCCATTTGTGTTTAGTGCTCTCTTCCATGGGATGAGTTTTGCTCTCACTCATTTGTATATGAAATAAATTGCTGAGCTGGCAAGGTGGCATATGTCTCTAATCTCAGTACCTGGGAGTCTGAGGCAGGAGGATTGCAGGTTCAAGGCAAGACTTAATAATTTAATGAGTCCCTGTTTCAGAATAAAAAATAAAGCCCGATGTGGTGCCACACACCTATAATCCCAGTACTTGGGGGGCTGAGACAGGAGGAGCACAGGTTTGAGGCCAGCCTCAGCAACTTAGTGAGGAACTCAGCAACCTAGGAAGACCCTGTTTCCAAATAAAAAATAAAATAGTTACGACAGGAGAATCACAGGTTTGAGGACAGCATCAGCAACTTAGCAAGACCCTCAGCCACCTAGCAAGACCCTGTTTCAAAACAAAAAATAAAGCCACGTGTGGTATAAACCCAGTACTTGGGAGGCTGAGACAGGAGGATCAGGGTTTGCAGCCAGCCTCAGGTACTTAGTGAGGCCCTCCACAACTTAGTGAGACCCTGTTTCAAAATAAAGAATAAAAATAGGGCTGGGGGTGCAGCTCAGAGGTAGAATGACCCTGGGTTCAATCCCCAGTACCACAAAATAAATAAATAAATAAAATTAAATTAAAAAGGCAGTGGGTGTAACATCTTGGAGGTTGAATGTCCCTGGGTTCAATCCCTAATACCAAAAATAAATAAATTTGTAATCCCAGTTCTTGGGAGCCTGAGACAGGAGGATCGCAGGTTCACAGCCCACCTCTGCTACTTAGTGAGGCCCTCTGCAACTTAGTGAGACCCTGTTTCAAAATAAGGAATAAAAAATAGAGCTGCAGAGGTAGCTCCAAGGTAGAATGCCCCTGGTATCAATCCCCAGTATCTCAAAAAAAAGAGAGAAGACGAAAGAAAGAAAGAGAGAGAGGGGGGGGGAGGGAGGGAAGGAAGGAAGGAAGGAAGGAAGGGGAAGGGAAGGGAAGGAAGTTAGGAGCATAAGTTGGGGTGCTGGAGGCCCTGTGTGCTGGTGCCCCAAGTGAGGCCCGCCCTGCATGTGGGATGGGATGGCACCGGCCTCTGACTGGGTGGGGCCTGAGGAGTCACGGGGACCTTGTCTGAGTCAGGATTTCTGTCCTAAAACCCTATTACTCTGACTCCCAGGGTAGGGCCTCCAGGGGTTCGGCTGTGTGCAGATGGATGGCACAGAGGCCCAGCAGTGGAGGCTGGAAGGCTGTGGCAGGCCTGAGGAGCTGGGGCTGCCCTGTGCCCTCAGTGCAGGAAGACTCCTGCGACCTCAGAAGATGGACTCCGGGGTTCCTGTAGAGCCAAGTGGTGCCCCTAAAGCCCTGGAGGCTGAGCTCAGCATGAGACTGCCTTGTCCATTGGCTGCAGGTGGTGGCGCCCTTCATGTTTGCCACCTGGGCCTGGCCTGGCCTGCAGGGTTCTCAACTATTTCCAGGTAGGAGGGAACTCAGGGTCTAACTAAGTTGCTGAGGGCCTCACTTAATTGCTGAGTCTGGTCCTGTATCCTCCTGTCTCAGCCTCCCAAGTACTAAGATTACAGGCGTGCACCACCACACCTGGCTTTATTTTTTTTTAAACAGAATCTTACTAGGTGGCTGAGAGTCTCGCTAAATTGCTGAGGCTGTCATGAACCTGCAATCCTCTTGTCTCAGCCTCCTAAGTACTGGGATTACAGGTGTGAGCCACCACACTTGGCTATAAACTTTTCAAAATGTAGTTGGATTCATAATTTTTCTTGTAATGCTGTGATCTTGTGGCCTCTTTTGTATTTTTAATTTAATTACTTAATTTATTTATTTTTTGTGGCACTGGGGATTGAACCCAGGGACCTTCTACCTCCACTTTACCCGCCCTGCCCTATTTTATTTTTATTTGGAAATAGGGTCTTGTTAGGTTGAACTGAGATTACAAGCGTGCACCACCACACCCGCTCTATGACTTCTTTTAAAAACAGAAGCTGTCTCTTCTACAGGGCTCTGACCCCAAGTGCCTGCCCAGGGCAGCACATGTTAGAATATTAGCAGGAGGAGATATGCTCACATTAAGAAGGACAAGGTCTGCTTTTTCCAAGAATTTTCTGTTTTTGCATCTTATATACCAGAAGTTCAAACTGGTCCATGTATCAGTTTTCTGTTCTTCTTTTCTATCTTTTTGTGGTGCTGGGGATTGAACCCAAGGCATTCCACCTCCAAGTTACACTCCAGCCCTTTTTTAGTTTAGTTTAGATTTATTTTGAAACAGCATCTTGCTAAGTTGCTGAGGCTGGCCTCGAACCTATGATTCTCCTGTTTCAGCCTCCCCAGTACTGGGATTGTAGGCATGCACCATCATTCCGGACCCATGCATCAGTTTTCTATCGCTGTCACAAACTGCCATAAACTTAGCAGCTGAGTGTCACGCTGTCTATTTGCACAGGGCCTTGCTCATGCTCAGCATGGGTTCTACCACTGAGCCACACTGCCAGTCTGCTCAGGGGCTCCCCGTGGATTATGGTTGGAAACTACTGATCTCAGCCACTCTTGAGTCAGAGACTGCGGGATGCATGAGAGGCCCAGGGAGGGAGAGGGCTTGTTCAAGGTCACCCAGGAAACCTGGAAGAGTCTGGAATCTAGTTCCGGCTCTTTGAGATACTCCTCTGAGCTACCGAATGATTTTAAAACCACAGTTTTGATTTTGTGGATTATGACCCAGTAAAGTATGTTGACGTGTAATTTTCTCAAGTTTCACCAGAAAGTAATTTTTCTCACGAGTATGGTCTTTTATTTCTGGTTGACAGTATATTTGTTGGTTATAAGAGCAAACAATCTCAAGAGAATGTGCAGAAAATTGCTACATAAAGGTTACTTACAATCCCACCCTGCAGAGATAAAGCAACCCACATTTCAGTTTATACCCTGAACTTCTTACTGTGTGTGTGTGTGTGTGTGTGTGTGTGTGTGTGTGTGTGTGTGTGTCTGTGTCTGTGTATCTTTACTTCCCACTCAATTTTACACACATTTAAAGCCAGGCACAGTGGTGCTCGCTTGTAATCCAATACTTGGGAGGCTGAGACAGGAGGAGTGCAGGTTTGTGGCTAGCCTCAGCAACTTAGTGAGACCCTGTTTCCAAATAAAAAGAGTAAAATAGGCCTGGGGGTGTAGCTCAGAGGTAGAATGCCCCTAAGTTCCATCCCTAGTACCACAAACAAAAAAGCAAAAAACCATAAACTTAAGAAAACTTTTTTTTGGTACTGGGGATGGAACTCAGGGGCATTCTACCTTCAACCTCCACCCTCAGGCTTAGGGGTTTCATTAAGTTGCTGAAGGTTTCACTAAATTGCTGAGGTTGGCCTTGAACCTGGGATCCTCCTGTCTCAGCCTCCCAAGTACTTGGATTATAGGTGTGTGCCACCACCATACCCAGCTAAGAAACATTTTTTTGTAACTGTATTAAATACCTCTTTTTTCTAGCAGTTCTGGAGATGCAACCAAGGCCCTTGCACATGATAGACAAGTGTTCAACCACTGAACTACATCCCCAGCATTTTTTAAAAAATTTAGATAGGGTACCCAGTCATGGTGGTGCACGCTTGTAATCCCAGAACTTGGGAGGATGAGACCGGAGAATCCAGGTTCGTGGCCAGCCTCAGCTACTTAGTGAGGCCTCCGCAACTTAGCAAGACCCTGTTTCAAAATAAAGAATAAAAAGTAGGGCTGGGAGTGTAGCTCAGAGGTAAAATGCCCCTGGGTTTTTCCCCAGTATCACAAAATAATTTAGATAGGGTCTCAATAATTTGCCCAAGCTGGCCTTGAACTTGTGATCCTCCTGCCTCAGTCTCCCACATGGCTAGGGTTACAGGTGTGCACCACCACTGTGTCCAGCATATGCCTCTTCTTATATGAGATTACACAGAGTTATTTCCCTGTTTGTTACACTGAGAATGGTTCAAAGATTCACTGTGTAGAGTTTTATGTTCTGTTATTATCTTTTTCCACATCCCAAACTACATGGGCTGGTAGGAAGTACTGATGCAGAAGAAGGCGGAGGTTTATCTGTGTGCCTTGGGAATGATCATCTCACTACAGGAGCTCAGCAGCCAGAGAAACTGGCCACCTGGTGAGGTCTGTCTCACACCTTCTGTTACCTTTTGAGTTTAGAATGTCCCCCCAAAAGGTTCATCTATTGAAAGCATTTCTCCAATGTAACGATATTCAGAGGTGAAATAATTGGATCAGGGCTCTAATCTCATCAGTGGGTAAATCCACTGAAGGATTACTTATTTGAAAGGAAGTTGGGTGTGTTGGTGCCTGCCTGTCATCCCAGTAGTTGGAAGGCAGAGATAGGAGGATCAAAGGTTCAAGGCCAGCTTCTGCAGTTTAGTGATAATCTCAGCAATTTAGAGAGACCCTGTTTTAAAATAAAAAGGGCTGGGAGTGACCAGGCATGGAGGTGCATGCTTGTAATCCCAGTACTCTGGAGGGTGAGACAGGAGCTAACCTGTTATTTAATGAGGTGCTTCCCAACTTAGTGAGACTCTGATTCAAAATAAAAAAAATAGGGCTGGGGATATAGCTCAGAGGCAGAATGACCCTTAGTTCAATCCCCAGTACCAGAAAAAAAATGAATTTACTAGGTGTTAATTTAGGCAGGAGGGGCATGGCTAGAGGAGGTAGGTCACTGGGAATATTGTCTTTGGCGACTGTCTGTCCCTGGTTGCTTCCTGTCTCTCTCTCTCTCTCTCTCTCTCTCTCTCTCTCTCTCTCTCTCTGTCTCTGCTTCTGGCCATCATTGAGTTGAGCCCATCTTTCCTCTGCTTTCCTGTGCCACCATGACATGTGCCTTGGAGCCGGCTGACTATGGACTGTACCTCTGTAACCACGAGCAAATAAACATTACCTCCTCTATGTTGTTCATGTCAGGTGTTTTGGTTACAGAGACAGAAAGTGGACTAAAACATTAGCAGACACCCTGAAAGCAGCTGGCTTCTGTAGCACTTTGCTCAGAAACATAGAGTTTCTTTCAGCCTTCCACTTCTTGAAATGCATGTTTGAACCGGCTGATCCAAGCCACGGGTGCCAGGCCATAGCTGTGATTGGCAGTGGGTACCAGGGTAAGGCAAAGTGGTGGAGAGAGGCCATGCTGGAGAGGTGGAGTCAGGGTCATGCCTGTCTCTAGTGCTAACTTGAAGTGTGACCTTGGGCAGAACCTCTTGGGGCTTGCTTTATTTATATTGGGTGCATTGTAATTTTACATCATATTGGGGTACAGAGTGCTAGAAAAATGCACACACACAACTCTCTTGCCCTCCCCTCCGGGTTCCCCCCACTGCAAGTCTTAAGATTGGAATTGGCAGTTTTGTACATGTTCGTAGCATTATTTCTTCTATGCATTCTTTATGACTTCGTTCCCCTACCTCCCTTCCCTAAGCCCCCTCAATCATTCCCCTGGAGTCTCTGCTCATCTATCTGATGTTGTCCTTATTTCTGAGTATCTCTCTAGCTTCCACATATGAGAGAACATACATCTACTTGTTCTTTGGGACTGGGTGTGCACAGTTAGTATAATATTCTCGAGTTCCATCCATTTTCCTGTAAATGGTGTGATTTTGTCCTTTATGGCTGAGTAAAATTCCAAAGTTTTGTGATTCATTCATCTGTTGATGGGTATCTGGGCTGATTCCACAGTTTGGCTATTGTAAATTGTGCTGCTATGAATATGGATATGCACATATGATTATAATATTCTGATTTTATTTCCTTTGGGAAGATGCCCAGGAGAGGTATCACTGGGTCATATGGTGGTTTCATTCCCAATCTTCTGAGAAACCTCCACACTGATTTCCAAAGCAGCTGAACTAGTTTGCAGTCCCACAAACAATATAATAGGGCCCGCCCTCCCTCCCTCCCCCTCTTTCTTTCTTTCTTTCTTTCTTTCTTTCTTTCTTTCTTTCGGGATTGAACCCAGAGGCAGTCTACCTCCAAGCTATACCCCTGGCCCTATTTAATTATTTTTTATTTTGAAACAGGGTCTCGCTAGGTGGATGAGAGTCTCGCTAGGTGGATGAGAGTCTCCTTTCTGAGGCTGTCCTTGAACCTTTGATCCTCCTGTCTTAGCCTCCCAAGTACTGGGATGACAGGTGTGCACCACCATACCCAGCTGGGGCTTTTGTTTTCTCATTTGCAAAAATTGAATGCTGTACTTCCCTGAACACCCGGGGGATATATATGTATATTTGGTACTGGGGATTGGACCTCCGAGCTAAACCCCACCCCTATTTTATTATTGATTTATTTATTTTTGTGTGTGTGGCACTAGGGATAGAACCCAGGGGCATTCTACCTCTGAGCTACATCCCCAGCCCTATTTTATTTTTATTTTGAAACAGGGTCCCACTAGGTTGATGAGAGTCTATTTTCTGAGGCTGTCCTTAAACCTGTGATCCTTCTGTCTTGGTTTCCTAAGTACTAGGATTATAAGCATATGCCACCACGCCCGGCTTTATTTTTGAAACAGGGTCTCACTGTGTTACTGAAAGCCTTGCTAAGTTGCAGAGGCTGGCCTCAAACCTGCAATCCTCCTATCTTAGCCTCCCATGCACTAGGATTACAGATGTGCACCACTATGCCCAGCTCCTGGGGATGTTTTGAGAGTCCAGTAATTGAGTGTGAAAGAAAGGCTTGGAGAGGTGCAGACTGCTTCACAGAGAGACCTGCACATCATCCCTCTGTCCATCCATCCTCCCTCCCTAGGTTCCGGAGTGCTCGCTGGCAGCTGAGCCTGCTCTGAGCTCTTGTCATTTCCTGGGTTTCCTTCGGAGCCTTATCACCGGTCCCCATTCCATTTTCATTGGCATGAGCATCTACCCTTCTGGAAAGCTCTCAGCTCACCTCACTCCTCAACCTTCCCACACTCTGCTCATTCAGGAGCACAATCCGGCCCTCACTATTTTATGCCCCATCTGGTGCCTCCTCTTGATTAATACTGTGATAGTTAATCTAGGTTGTCAACTTGACCTGATCATGACACACCCAAGATTATGTGAATTTGGGTGTGTAACAGCAGATTAAACAGAAAGCCCTGCCCTGAATGTAGGCAGCAGGATTCTGATAGGTGGGGACTTAGATAAAAGAGGTAGAAGCCGCGTAGAGTGCGTGCGACTCTTTCTGAGGAAAAACGCATCTGCTCTCGCCTGAGATCGTCGGCTGCCGGTTTCGCTTTTCTCCGAAGAGCTTCTTGATCTTCTCGGCCTCCCGCTCTTGGAACTGAAACTTCACCATCGTTTCTCTGAAGAGCTTCCTGATCTTCACATCTTGGACTGGGACTGAATTAGTGGTTACTCCGATCCTAAGACTCCAGCTCTTAGACCGTTCGACCAGCTACTGGTTCCTCTGACTCTCCACGTGCAGTCAGAACCTGGGACTACATTGCTTCAAACTGTAAGCCCATCTGATAAATCCCTTTTTTGAAATATACTCATTCTGTGTATTATGTTAATCTAGAGAACCCTGTCCAATACAAATACACACCCTTCCTTCTGCCCCACGTTAAGGCTCCTCGCGCCCAGCTCATCCTCTGTTCCTTCCAGGCAACCCACTCGCAACCCTGTCCGCATGGCTCTCAATTC
>PVJS01063374.1:0-10499 GCA_004027185.1 Glis glis | reverse complement strand
GGTTCCATTCCCAGTACCCGCCCCCTACTCACACATAGTACATAAGTAATTTTTTTTTTTTTTTCGCCGTCCCAGGGATTGAACCCAGGGGCGTTCTACCTCCGTGCTACACCCCCAGACCTATTTTTTTTATGCTTTATTTTGAAACCGGGTCTCACGAAGTTGTGGAGGGCCTCACTAGGTAGAGAGAGAGAGAGAGAGAGAGGGAGAGAGAGAGAGAGAGAGAGAGAGAGAGAGAGACAGGGAGGGAGAGAGAGAGAGAGAGAACTGAGGTTGGCCGGGAACCTGGATCCTCTGGTCTCCGCCTCCCAAAGTACTGGGATTACAAGCGTGCGCCACCACGCCCGGCTAGATAAGTAAATTATAACACACACAAAAAAAATAGTTTTTAGATATGGAAATTCTATGCTGCTGAGTAAAAGACAATTAGGCAGAGTGGAGGTTAAACATACTGTCTTTTCTGAAGAGAGTTCTCCAGTGAAAGGCACCAGCTCTCATCTCGATAGCACAGTGGAGGCAGATCCTTTTTATTTTTCTTTTTTAGTATTTTTAATTGGTGCATTATGACTATATACAGCAGTGACATTCGTTGTTACATATTTGTACATGCACATAATATAATTTGGTCAATTTCATTCCCCAGTACCTTAAATTAAAACATAGCAAGGAAATGCCTTTGTTTTATCAGGTGGCAGAAACTATGCTACCCAGCAGCAGACCTCCCAGGAAAGTGAAATACGAAATGAAGAATGAAAGAAAGGTAGTCTCATGCTGCTAAAGTCACAATGGTACTAGTAGTATGTTATTGTACAGCTCTGGGGGGAGAAAAGAGGATAAAAAATAGAACAGTACTCATGTTGGTAGGATGCTTGAACAAGAGATCCATTAAAATTATTTTTTGGCCATCCAAGCTTGATGTATGTTGTTGCAACTTGTTTTAAAATATATTCCTAAATGGGGGTAGGAGAAATAAAGATAATGTCAGCTTTGAATTTCTCCGTCCTAACAATTAAAAGTCTACAATGAAATTAAAATATTTGAAGTGTATCTACTTTTAAATATCAGTAAAATTCCAGGCACTGTAATGCTCTATCATAATTTTATTCAACTTAGTATTTCAGTTATAGAAAATAAGGATAAGACACACTATTAGAAGGGTAGAAATCTACTCTTTTCTTCCTACTGAATGACTAAGTAATTTTCACTATTAAATATTTTAGGTGACAACTTTTGTAACAAAATGAGGAAAATGAAGGATACTGAAAATGACATCCCTGCATACATATATACAAATGAATGTAGATATACTTTATGAAAATGAGCATCTAATACTCATGCTTTTTGTGTCAATAGAGAATTTTTAAGGCAAAGCTACTATGTTGACCCAGCCAATAACCTAGCATTGTTGAAGCTGAGATACACAGACTGCATCCCTATAATGATATATTATTACGTAGTCTACAATCCATTCAACCAATGATATATTTAAGTTTCAATACCAGTGTAAGATAAGTTCTCCCTTCCCTTAATGTGGTCCTTGAATTTTGTCAAAGGAGTGAAAGCACTGAAATTACAGTAAAAGCAATTCTTAACTTTAACTAAAAATAAGGCATCTAACATGATACACTTGTGAAGTACAAATACATAAAAAGTACTTCACTCTTATAGAAGTTTTATATTATACTGTTTCAGTGTTAAGGGGAAAGAGAAGTATAATAAGTCTTTCTCTAGGAGATAAAAAATTATACCATAACTGTAATGACCCTTTGTTTTTTACATGTCTGTTGTCAGGGCTTAGGCAAAACTAATAACAATGAGCAGTCAAGTCAGAATTATTCTCATTTTTAAAAATATTAATAGAGCTACTTCCCTGCAGGCATAGGACAAGAAAAAAGGAAGAAAATCTAATGGCTATCAAACAACTTAGGTGACTCTAATAAACAGATTTCATGTAAGGGCCATCCAGGACTTCCAAATGTGTTGGTTAATTAGCAGAGTCAGTATGTCAAAAGGCAGAGGCTAATTTTATGAAACACAGTGCAGGTTCTTAAAATGTCTAAAGTAAAGCAAACAGTGCAGGAAGGTAACAGAAAGCACAGTGATAAGAAATTTAAGAATTAAAGGCTCATTAGCAGTACTTAATCCTAATAATATTCAAAATGATTATTAAATCAGATTAGGTTGTGTCAGTAAACAATCTTGGTTTACTGGGCTTTGGGCTTAGAAACTCTGGCCAGGTAACATTTCAGGATATTTGTCATGCTTTCATGTCTGTCTGGATTATCTGTTGTTTGCTCTCCTGTATCCCCTTGGACCCAATTATGAATGGGCTTTGCCTCAATGTTGATCTTATCCTTGTTAATTAAGGAAGTGAATTGGATTCACCATGCCCTTTTGGATAAAAATAATGGCTTAGAATCTTGATTGAAACTGTCTGTATTCTGTTAAGATCTTTGGGATCCCTCTACCCAGGTTAAGTCCTTTGTGAACACAGAGCCCTTTAACTCTCAGAAAGTGAGTTTGAACTTTACGGATTTGCCATGTATATTCTCTCTTAAATTCTGCAGCATTTAAGCTTAAATTGACACTTTTAGGCCAGAAAAAAAAGGGTAACTTGAATTAAATTTCTACTTCAAATAATTGTCATCGGTATTGCACAGAAAACTGGAACAAAAATGATAATGTAAACTAGCAGACGGAGCTAAAATAACTCAGGATCCACTGCATATAGTATATAATGAGAAAATAGTATATTTTCTGAAAATCAGAAAAGAGAAATTATATATTTTTACATTGAAGACATTGTAGTTCTCCATGCGATCCAACAATTTATCAAGAGGATAAAGAGCTCGACTGGCAGCATGCCAGGGAAGAAAATCCTTCTCCTCAGACAGGTATCTGATAATCTCCAGGGGGATATTCTGAGGCAAATAGCCAGCCCTGCACAGGCAAAAGAAAGTTAATGTTGAGTATATGAAGAAAAAGTATGAGATGATGCAAAAATGAGGGTTTTACTTATGCAAATAAAAGGCAGAAAGCAAGATTCTTCACCATATAAAGAAATCATACTCAATGCTGTAAAAATAAAATTGCTCACTTTTTAAATATAGTTTACTTAGGATACCAATGCCCCTTGAGATGCACACAAGTAAAAATTTACACAAATAAAAAACATCAGAATGCATATTTTTTAAAAAGGAAATAATTATGGAATTCGAACAAAACCAACCGTAAGTATTGTACTTCACTCTTCAGAAGTGACAAGTAATTGAAAATAATGGATTACTACAATGTAATTTCAGTTACTCAGTGCATTCCCTTTACTTTTCATGTAGTTCTATGTAATGATTTTAATACACATTGTTTTAAAAAAGATGATTAAGCTGGGGGTAGTGGTGCCCACCTGAAATCCAGTACTTGGGAGGCTAAGACAGGAGGATCTCAGATCCGAGGACAGACTCAGCAACTTAGCGAGGCCCTCAGCAACTTTAGTGAGACCCTGTTTTAAAACAAAAAATATAATAGGGCTTGGGGTGTAGTTTGGAGGTAGAATACTCCTGAGTTCAATCCCCACCAAAAAAAAAAAAAAATGATCAAATTGGAGTGTCAATTTAGAGTTTTGAGTGTATCTGTTAGATTACATTGTAAGAATTTTTTTTAAGTCAGAGTTAGAACTATGTTATAAAGTCCAACTTAAGAAATGTTAAAAAAATAGACCTTTCCCCTTTGTTCTTTTCCTTTTAGCACAGATGTTGTGTCACCGGGGGACCAATATCAGATTCTTTAGGAAATACTATAATGTAGCTCTTAGAAATTATCTGAGTACATATCATCTATAGTATAAGAAGCCACACCCAGAAAAGGATCCCAAAAGATTTATGCATCTCTATTCTCAAGCAGATTGCATATAAAAATCCCGACAGAATCACAGCAATATAAAGTACAACACATGAAAAGATGATCTTGTTCTTGATGTCTCTGCTGCACATGGTGACATCATGTATGTTGCTGATTTTTGTTTCCCTTGGTATTGCTATGGTCTAAATATTGGTGTCTTCCCCAAATTCATATGTTGGAACCTTATATCCCACGCGATAGTACTAAGAGGTGGGGACTTTGGGAAGTAATTACGTCACGAGGGCTCCATCCTCATGAAGGAGATTAGGCACCATCTCTAAAGCAGAGAGCAAGCCCTCGTCAGCCTCCAGAACTATGGGTAAAAGTCTGCATTGTTTATACATTACCCAGTCTAAGGTGTTTTGTTATAGCAACCTGAAGAGACTATGACAATTATCAAAGGAATGTGGACTTTTTAAACACATGAAAGATGAAAATATGAAAGCAGCCAAATCCAGGAACCCCTCTTGTCTTCATTTCTTTCACACTGTTCTTTTTCAGCATCACCAAATTAGATGGAACTTTTTATTTTTGTGTGGTGGGAGGTAGACAAGAAGGAAGCAAAGTCTTTCATCATCTTCATTTATAAAATGTTTGCCAGAGCCGGCGTGGTGGCACGCACTTGTAATCCCAGTACATGGGAGGCTGAGACAGGAGTATCGCAGGTTTGTGGCCAGCCTCAGCTACTTAGTGAGGCCCTCCACAACTTAGTGAGACCCTGTTTCAAAATAAAGAATAAAAAAATAGGGCTGGGAGTGTAGCTCGGAGGTAGAATGCCCCTGGGTTCAATCCTCAGTAACCCCCTAAATCAATCAATCAATCAATCAATAAATAAATAAATAGTTTGCCAGATTATTTCATCCTTAATGTGATAAACAAAAATCACTCAATAGGTGAATATTAGCTTATAGCTGTGTTTATTTTTGTGAGGAAAAACAATTATGAAGATTGTGCTTCATTGTTCTCTGGATTAAAATAAATAATGCAGGTCACTCCAATGATTTTTTTGTTCCACCATGGTTCAAGAGCAATCATGGATAATATGTGGCATAAATAAGAATGGTGAGATAACCTCGAATTTTACATAATTTCATAATGCTCTATAAAGCTTGTATGATTTAGAGTACATCTAGATTGGTGCAACTGTTCCTATGCTGTTTCTACTTTATACATCCTTTTAGAAAGAGCATAAAATTAGGCTATAGAGAAAAATAAGCAACTTTATATTTTAATTAGTATAGCATCTCAATAATATAGTTAAATTATGCTTTCACAGGTTTATCACCTACTGTTAGAACATAATTTTCTATAAAAGTAATGATTTGGTCTTCCTTAAAAGAAACATACTTTCTAATATTTTAGATTTTGTAATTCATTTCTCCTAGACTTATCATTCTAAATATTAATTAGTATGATGACCATTTATATACTTTCTTGTTCCACATGCCATGAGTTACATAATTTTAGGGTTAAAGATTTATTTAGAAGCCATTATTATTTTGTTGAAGAAATAAGTAATGTATTTTTTATTTTAATAAGTAGCTGACTAATTACAGATGTCAAATAAGTCTGGAAAATCTTGAAAGTTATTTGAATTTATTTTCACATAGATGTAGATGTGATAGCCCTATATTGATTACCATTTGTTGTGTTTTACTTCATCTCTATAAATTAATAGACATTATTTAATTACATGCTTTGTGAACAATATGACTGCCTATAAAAAACATAACAAATAATGCTGTGGAACGAGACTTGAACTTGAGAAAAAGCCTGAATATGACTCTACCACTGACACCCCCTATATAACCAGATAAATAATTCATCTCTCCAGCTCCCTCATCCTCATCTATAAAAGAAGTCAACGAGGAGACATCCTCTTCAGCTCCCCACACGTTTTATTCTAACCTATATATCTGCAATTTAATTTGCTGAAAAGAAGGACATTAACATGGGCATCATTTTTTTGTTTAAAAACTTAAAATACTTTATGATTCCATATTCTCCATTCTTCAATGGCTTCATGGATGCAAGTCTAAGAGGAAGCACTTGGAGCTAGGTTTTTATAAGATATCTGACATAATGTTTAAAAAAAAGCAAGTCTAATAGAAATTCCAAATAATGCTAAGTCAAGTAAAGAAAAGTATTCATTGGAGCGGCTTCCATTTTGAGTCCTTGTGGTAGAAATTGATAACTGCTCACCAAAATCCATGTTTTCCTCTTCTTCCTAGAATAGACTATAATTCTTAGTCTTCCTGATAGGTAGGCAAGGTCATGTGACTAAGATTTAGCCAATAGAATATGAATGTCCCTCACTGCCAACTCAACCCTCAGACATTTCCCATTAGCTCCTCTATGTTCTTTTTCCCTGAAATGAATCTTTCAGGTGACCTTAGAAGTCTTGTCTCGAATATGTAAAAAATATGCATGGGTCTCTGGATGATTGCAGGGCTTTCTCACACCCAGTCCTTTTATATGAGCAGGAAAGAACTTTCATTGTGTGTGTGTGTGGGGGGGGGGAGACTGAATCCAGGGTAGTTCTACCTCTGAGCTATACCTTCAGCCCTAATTTTTTTTAAACAGAATCTCAATAAATTGCGTAGGGCCTGCGATTTTCCTGTCTCAGCCTCACAAGTACTGAGATTATAGGCATGTGCCGCCATGCCCAGTTATTTTCATTGTATTTGATCCAAAATCATGTTTGGGTGTACTTTTTAGAGCAGTTAACCTTCTCTAATGAGTTTTCAAATAGAATAAGAAACCGATTACACTCAAATTGTCCTCATTCTGGTTTGTTACCAACATATGTAAGTAATTACCTACTACATAATTCAATACACTTGCATTTAAGTCTACTAGATCAAAATATGTAGCTACACTTAATTGGACACGAGGATGATCAGCTTCATTACAAAATTAAGAATCATGAGAGATAATGCTGGGGAATAGTTTACCTAGCTTAGATGTGTGTTTGTGTAATTGGCTGGTAATGATATCTGTGATTACTACTACTGATAATGCAATCAATATAGGAAGTGTGTGGATTCTAGTGAATGGAATACTACATTAGCTTAAAGTAATCAGCCCAGTAGGAGCTACTCTTAGGGTCCTGATGCTGGAATGCAGTTTTCCTTAAATTTGCATCATCACAGGGAAATGTTGCTAACAGCATGGAAGAAACAGCACACTTAAAAAATATTTTATGTATAATCGTCATATTAATATTTTAGCAACAGTCCGTATATGGCATCTATCTTCTCCCCTATTGTGGGCATAAGAAATGACTTAGGAATCAAAGAAGAGAGTATGAGGAAGAGAAGCAAATGAGGAATGTTGAAGAAATAGATAAAAGATTGTCTGTATGCAGCTACACAGCTGTGGTTCCCATCCCCCACACCCACACACATGCCTCTCTCCTTTCCTCCTCCTTCTCCAATTTACTGGAGCTTGCAAAGAACTATATCTTTAGGTGTACAAGGCTATTTTTATGAGAAGGATATTAAAAATAGACTATATTAGCTGATGCTCAAATGCTGTGATCTTAGCTGGCTTTGTTTCCACCTAAGATTCAGAACTGCTTTTTAAAAACCATTCTGACTCCCTGTGAATGTTAACCCTTGAATCTACTGCAATGAGTGCCTGTACACAAATAACTTATCTTACTGTGAGTTTCCTTTAAAGTCAATCGATTTTTGCATGTTTGAGATTTAGGGAGGAAGCTCAATACTCTTCAGAGTCTAGTCCACACTCTAGTCTTCCTCAATTGAATATTCCTATAAAGCCAATAACCTACTACATATTTCACAATATATGCAGAAGACACCTGTCCCTTAGGCAGATATTTTGTAAAACACTTGCTGAAATACTTAATTAAAAAATTTACCAGGTCATATATGTTATTCTTTATTATTCATTATTAAAAAAAAACTTTTATATGCTCAGACCTATGGCACAGATTATAATCCCCAGTGATCTGTGGGGTAGCATAGAATAAAAGGGGAGAAACATGGGGAAGTAGCTCTGTCAACCAGTACATTTGGTCATTTTCTTCAGGGGGAAAACAAAGATAATACTTTTACATTGCTGAACTACTGTCTACAGTGATGAAAAAGGAAGTTGCTCATTTGTAGCCCCATAAATTTAGGAATGTGAAAAGATGCACAGAAAATAGTATCATAGCCCCTCCTCTTCCTGCTCCTTCTTTCAGGAAGCTAATCCCTGAATTGACTCAGGCCCTTATTCTCTTTGCTTAAATAACACCTTGACAAAACTCTATTCATAATAACTATGAAATTAGTCATAATTTTATCACACTACCTTTCTAACTCACTGAACTTATTTGGGTCTTTAAGAAAATAAATGAGCCTTATTCATTCTTTTATCTGATAGCCTAATGCAGAACCTAGCACAAAATACGGACTCAGTAAATGTTTCCTAAACTTAAATGATAGCAATAATGTCATAGCTCTTAAAATCAAAAGCACTTGTGAAGTTTGCTAAAACTTAAACATAACCATGATTTGTTTAAAATTAGGCATTTTCAAAGGTTAAAAGAAAGCAGCAGAATTGGAAAATTTCCTTAGAGCTATATATTTTTAGTGTACTTTATTTGGTGCTTTGTGATTATACATCACAGTGAGGTTCACTGTGATACAAACATGTACAAAGCACTTGGTGTTTTTCCCTCCTGATCCCAACTCATCCCCCTCCCCATACACATTAGTGAGATTGGTAGTGATACCTTCATATATGGACATAGCATTATTTGAACTGTTTCTTTCATCAAGAATGATATTTATCATATTTTATTATTAATATGCATATAGAAAGTAAGAAGGCCACTGCTATCTAGCCAATACCTTTGAATAGGCTAGCCTATAGCAAAATAAAATAGCTTCACAGTCAATGAGAAAACAGAGGCTTTATATAGACACCTCTGCTCTTTTTTCTAATTAGCAAATTACTTTCCTAGAAGAAAGAATATTATTTATACTATTCATTTAAATAAATCAATGAAGGCTTAGAAATCTTTTTCTCCTGGTCAGTGAATTGACAAGGTTAAACTACATTACCTCTTGAGTCCCTTCTTCAGTAAACACTTAATAATTCAAAATGAAATATCCAGAAATATTTTTTTAAATTTCTGTAGTCTGACTTTCATCATATATAGCATATCAGCAACATATATAGCAATCAGCAACTCCTCTCCTCTCCTCTCTCTATCTCTCTCTCTCTCATTTCCAAATATAATTTCCCAAGAAATCGGCCATCATCTTAATTTAGAGGGTCCTCTATGTACTAAATAATGTTAAGAAAGAAGGTCAATATTTGATGTTTGATCATTAATTGGAAAAGTTAATAGATGTCAACTATTTAGTCAAAAGGGAAAAGATCTTATCTTTATAGCTAAAGTTAGCTAATTATATTTTTATTGGTATCTTATAATTATACATTATCATGAGGTTCAGAATGACAAAAATATACATGCACATAGCATGTGTGTTTCCCTCTGGGGTCCCTACCTGCTCTATAGAGATAGATGATATTTACATTGGTATAGATAGTTTCATATATGAACAAAGGATTATTTGAATTGTTTCTATCATCAGATCTCCCCTTTCTCCTCCCTACCTTTGTCCCCAAATCCCCCTCCCCCATTCCACTGGTGTCTCCCCTCATTTGTCTGAAGTCCTCTTTATTTCCCAGTGTCTCTCTAGCTTCCACATATGAGTGAAAGCATATGACTCTTCACTTTCTGTGACTGGCTAATCCCACTTAGCATAATATTCTCAAACTCCACCCATTTTCCTGCAGATGGCATGATTGTGTTCTTTTTTATAGCTGAGTAAAAATCCATAGTGGGTATATACCATAATTTCATAATCCATTCGTCTATTGACAGGCACTTAGGCTGGTTCCAGAGTTTGGCTATCTAGAATATATAAAGAACGTAAAAAACTTAATATAAAAAGCAAATAACCAATCAAAAGTGGCCAATGGATCTGAATATACACTTCTCAAAAGAAGAAATAAGCCAGGTGTGGTGGCGCATGCTTGTAATCTCAGTACTTGGGAGGCTGAGACAGGAGGATCCAGGTCCATGGCCAGCCTCAGCTACTTAGTGAGGCCTCCGCAACTTAGTGAGACCCTGTTTCAAAATAAAGAATAAAAAATAGGGCTAGGGGTGTAGCCCGGAGGTAGAATGCCCCTGGGTTCAATCCCTGGTACCGCAAAAAAAGAAGAAATAAAAATGGCAATAAATACATGAAAAAAAAAGTTCAACATCATTAGCAATCAGGGAAATGCAAATCAAAACGACACGATGATTCCACCTAGCTCCACTTAGAATGCCAATCATTAAGAATACAATCTATAAAAAATGTTGGCAAGAATGTGGGGAAATAGGGAGGAGGGAAGATGGCGGCAGAGTAAGGACACCGAGAGGAGCCTGTCTCTAAATTCTCTCGGGTGCTCCAAACGGAACAGCCATACAAATCCCACACGACTTCCGTGGGGGATAGCAACTAAAGATAGTAACATTTAAGAATACATAGAAGCCCACTGATTAATACACAGACAGAAAAAGGGAGGCGAACAACCAG
>PVJS01063373.1:0-10500 GCA_004027185.1 Glis glis | reverse complement strand
TGTGTGTGTGTGTGTGTGTTACTAGGGATTGAACCCAGGGGCATTCTACCTCTCAGCTGCATCCACAGTCCAATTTTATTTTATATTTTGATATAGGGCCTTGCTAAGTTGCTGATGCTGGCCTTGAACCTGCAATCCTCCTGTCTCAGCCTCCCAAGTACTGGGATTACAGGTGTGCGCCACCACACCCAGCTCAGTTCATGAGTTTTAAATATCAAAACAATTCGTCAGGCATAATTAACATGTTCCGAAGCCCCAAATAATCTCAATGGGAATAAAGACTCTTCCTCTTTCCCACTGCTCACCCCTTCCCAATGCTTGAGTTTCATAAGCTTTTCACACACTTTGGAGAACAGCAAGCCACACCAACGCCAGCTCTAAGAGGTTGGTCACTGATGTGAAGTTCTCCCCATGCCTGCCATCTGGAGCAGGCGTGCTCATTGGCCTGCAGAGCCAGCTTCCAGCTTAACTTGGTATAACACTACAACAGCTGCATTTAATTCACTTACTGTTGTTCAGCTAAAAAGAACTATGACAAAATTCACATATGGCTGCTGATATAATTTCTGGTCCAACGAGTAAAAAGCTCTGTGACATCTGAAATTCTTCAGTGAGCTGTAACACACTGAGGAAATAATTGGTTGAGATTTAGTAGTTTGTGTTTCTAATGGAGCCCCCCCCCCCCCCGCACACCAAAATCTCAATACACTGAGACACTCAGGACACCTGTCTGGGATATGTCAGTTACTACATAGCCTAACAAGAGAGATGGACTGTTGACATGGGAATGAATATTTAAGCTGCCAGTTGGTATTCTGGCTATGATAAAGGCTTCAATAGGCCTCATATATCCTTCGGATGCTACTGCTTCTCAGTGGCAGAGCTTGAAGCTTGGGGAGAAAAAGCTCAGAGCCTAATTCAGTTTGAGAGTTGGTTGGTCATGATGAGAGATTAATGTTTTTGGTAGTTAGTATTGTCATATTATATAAATAATGGAATGAAATCTCCGGCACTTCAATTAGAGGTGCCATGACACAGCGTCATCAAAAGTTTAAGCTTTTTTGACAATGTTGAGATGGGTACAGCTGAGACCCCTTCCACTGCTGCCAGGCTGGCAACATAAAACACTGTGTTCCTTCCCTTGAGGCCACAGGAAAGGGGGTGTTGGGGTCACAGGGGATGGATGGAGGCTTGGCTGACTGAGAGATGTTTCTGATACCAGACCCCATATGCTTAGATGTTTTTTAACTTGTTTTTCAGGTAATTATTGGGTAATGAGACTAATAAAATGTATTGGTAGTAATTTTTCCTAACTAAAGGAACAAACAACATCGGGCGTGGTGGCGCACGCTTGTAATCCCAGTACTTGGGAGGCTGAGACTGGAGGATCTGGGTTCACGGCCAGCCTCAGCTACTTGGTGAGGCCCTGTGAGACCTGTTTCAAAATAAAGAATAAAAAATAGAGCTGGGGGTGTAGCTTAGAGGTAGAATGCCCCTGGGTTCAATCGCCAGTAATGAAAATAAACAAATATATAAATAAATAAAGGAACAAACATCATTACTTTGTAGCTATTTTCTCTATTTCTACATCGTAAAACCATTTAATTTCCTCATAGAATCCAAAAGCACCATAAGGTTTAATAAACAAAAAAAGTTTCATTTTGCCAATTCTAGAATGACCTTAATGACAAATAAAGAAGATGCCACAGGAAATCCTAAAAGTCAAATCTACAAGGCTTTAATGCTAAACATTAGTCTGGTAAGAAATGTGATAAAGGGTAATATATTCATAAACAAACATAAGGGGTAGCAATTTATTATAAATAGTATGCTGGGCTTATTCATCAAATCATCTGCACAGGTAAAGGGGTGGGTATAACAACATTCCTTATTTTTATCTTTATAATTTTGGTATAAGTATTAGTTAACTTATACCAATTTAATTAAAACTGAAAATTTGCATTTTTGTTTTGATTTTCAAGCTTTACTATACATAACATTTTAAATTGCTAAAATAGTATACCATCATTGTAAACAAATGAAGAAATTTAGGAGGATATTATTTGGGGCACCTGTTATGTTTAGTGCGTAGCACCGAGATCCACTTCAGGAAACAGGATCCTGATCTTCCTTCAGGCAGCTCTCCTTGTCTAGTTTAGGTAGAGTCCCATGTGGTTTGGGTAGAGTTGACTCTACCCTCTGGCTTTAGGGTGGGCCTACGTAATAAAAGCATTTTTAACCCTCTGGCCATAGTGATTGTCTCAGGGATAAGCAAATGACCTAAGCTATTCAGTAAGATTCATGTTTAGATCTGTGCTGCTACTTCTGCCTTCTATTCTCATTCTCCAGGGATAGTCACTCAGACTGTGTGGTAGAATATCCTTCTAGACTTCTTTCTCTGTCGTATATATTTATTGACACAGTAAACATATCCATACATATAAAGATGTGTGTATACACATGATAAACATATCCATACATATAAAGATACCTGTATACACATGATAAACTTATATATTTACACATAAAAAGTTTCTAAAGAGTGGTACACTTTAACTGTTCAGTTGTACATATAATTTGTATACATGAACCATAGCAGATAGGATGTCTAAAAGTATCAATTCCTTGGATCAGGAAACATAATTTCAAGATATCCCAAAAGAAAAAACAAAAGGCACCCCCTTCCTTGGCACACACACAATATGGTATACAGAGTAACTACAGAAAATTTACATCCTGGTGGCGCACGCTTGTGATCCCAGTACTTTGGGAGGCGGAGACCGGAGGATCCGGGTTCGCGGCCAGCCTCAGCTCGCTCTCTCTCTCTCTCTCTCTCCCTGTCTTTCTCTCTCTCTCTCAGTGAGGCCCTCCGCAACTTCGTGAGACCCGGTTTCAAAATAAAGGATAAAAAATAGGGCCAGGGGTGTAGCGTGGAGGTAGAACGCCCCTGGGTTCAATCCCCGGTACCGCAAAAAAAAAAAAAAAAAAAGAAAAGAAAATTTACATCCTCCCTTCATACTTCTTAAAAATTTAACCATGTAACTATTTGATTAGTCTTTTCTTTAATAGATTTTAAGTTCTTTAGGGACAGGGACCAGTCTATTTTATTCTGTAGTGTATACCCAAGCACTTATGCCATGTATCTATCTGGCCTAGAAAATAAATTCTTTTGAAACTCTCGATGAGCAGTGATGGTGGAAGACAGGAAAAGGAAAGGAAGGGAAAGGAGGAAGAAATGAAGAAAGTGGTGGAGGAAGAGAACCTAATGAAGAAAGAAAAAAGAAAGAGCTCATTTGAGAGTCATGTACATTAACCCACAATAGTATTCCATGAACATGAGATCTTATTTCTTGCAAAGTTTCTAAGAATAGAGCATGGTTTGAAAGGAATGAGATTATGATGACTTCATTTTGTTTTTCTTCCCTCCTTACCTAAAATTCTATATATAGATTATACTTCCTTACAGAGTTCTCCTTTCTTAAAATAAAGGCAAGTTAAGCAAATGCCAAATCTATTTTTATCAAAATATATATGCACTCACATAATGGGCATTTTCAAATGGTAGTGCATTTTTTCCTACACCAGCTAGTTTGCTTAATAGATGCTCCTAGAAAACCATAAGCAGCGTGAAACTGAATAGGAGTTATGAAAAACCACTCTTCACTAAGGTGTTCTCATATACATATATACGACATATATATGTACACACATATAGATGAAATAGTGTGTACATGAAATACAGTGTATATGAAATATATATACTAGTATGCATATATGAAATTATATATATAGTTTGTGTGTGTGTGTGTGTGTGTGTGTGTGTGTTATAAGGGATTGGCCCAGGGGCACTCTACCTCTGAGATACACAACGAACACTATTTTATTTTTTATTTTGAAACAAATTTTCACTAAGTTGCTGAAACTGGCCTCAAAACGGCAATCCTTCTGGCTCAGCCTCCCAAGTAATGGGATTATGGGCATGGTCTACCACACCTGGTTTATATTTTAATTCTATCCTCTCTTTTCAAGATAAGTACATTATGAAAAAGTTGTCATAAAATCAAAGGACAGTGAGTGGAAAGATGTACATAAAGAGTTTTTCTAACTTTCTAAATTATCTTATTTTTGCACCTTACTCAATAACTAATTTCCAATTTGAACTCCCTCTGAAACTTCCTCTCTCATTGAATTGATTTGAGATAAAAAAGGAGGGAAAGCTGTTTTTCCTTTTTGATTAGGTCCTTCCAATAGAAAAAAGGTTACCATTTTACAACATTACTCCAGGTCTGTACTATGAAAATTCATGATCGTAGATTATGGATTTAAAAACATCGAGTTAAAACGTTTTTAGTCAAAGTAGGCCTAACAGGGGAGAATGTCAAAAGCATATATTACTATATTTAATTACAGATCTGACATAAGAAAACTAAAGATTTTAATACTATACAGAATGATCAGAAATTCTGAGTACTCCAGAATTTTTTCATTTCCTATAGATCCTGTCCTAAGCTAATTTAATATTTATTAAGTCTCTATCTACCAAAATATCTACTAAAGTAATTCATACCACCTAATTTCTAAAGTCTATTTTTGTCCATGTTTAAAATAAATAGAACACTTTAAAATTATGCCATAACCAAAGAAATTTTTCTATGCCATTCTAAGATAAAATAATTTCATATAAACTAATTTTCTGGACAGAAAAATATTTTCTATACTGAATTCAGAACACACTATTTTCTGTGTGTATGAGTTTAGACTTGCTACAGATATCAATCCCCAATGAAACAAATAGCACTCTTGATTTCATTGGCAGGACTGGGTTCTCTCTATTGATGAAACTAACCTGGAAATTGCTGCATTTTAATTTTACTTTGTTCTTTTCAGGATCCGTTCTATACAGACAGTCAAGCAACAATCCAAATTCCATTCCCATTTTTCCTCTATGGGGGATTTTCCTTATGTAACACTAAGATATATATATATATATATATTTTATATGTAATTACCATTTTATGGTAGTTGGAAAAAATCATTGACTAGGTCTCACTTGAATTTTATATACTGATTAGAGTTTTGTATACTTTGGTACCTACATATATTTTATCATGACTAAACAAGAACTGAATAGCACTTGCTCTCAACTCACTCCTAAGATTAAAATGCTTATGAACTTAAAATATCTTTAGACTATACTTTATAAAGTAAAACCTTTAATAGAGTAAATACCATTATCAGAGTATATTATTAATAATACACTAAAATTTTAAACAGATAATTTAAAAAAATGTATCAAATCAATTAGCTGTTTTAGTTGTTAAATATATGTCCTATATTTACCAGGACAGCCTGATTTCTTCTTCAACAAAAAGAAATTTTCAAGTACAGTTATATATAATTAAAATAAACTTTTATGGAAATAATTCCTAATAATTGATTACTCAGAAAGAAATTTTAACCTCATTATAAATAGATATTATACTACAAAATAAATGTAAGACACACTACATTCACAGTATTTAACTTGTTAAAAGGCATTTATTATGATGTTTAATCTATCTTCTCCTCACCAGGATAGGTACCATGAAGGTTACAGAAATGAAACACGTGGTCCTTCTTCTTTAGAAACTTAAAACATAATTATGACAGTAGCAAGCCTCATAAAATCACACTGAACAATATTTGCTCAACTGTGAGATGCTGAGAAAGTGCTCCAGGAGTATGATAGAATAAATCAAGGTGGGATGGAGAAGTAAGCAAAGAGTTCATGAAAAGAACTGGGGCTTAGGAGGGACCTGGTGGAAGTTCTGGTACATACTGGCAAAAGGAAAAGAAAAGTAGCTTAATGTTTGTATGGGGAGACTTCAGGGGTTTTCAAGCCCAAGTGGTTAGTTTGTGATATGGACAATTACCTACATGCAAATGTGATGCACATACATTTGACTGATATGCAAGAAAATATCCCCATTTTGAAAATGATGACCACTCAGGAGGTTTGATAAAATGAGATGGAAGCGAGGAAAGTGACTCTAAAAGATGTGTGGGTTGAGTTGCTTTCACCTGACATTACTATGCAAACCCACCATGAAAACAAAGTAACACAAGCAACCACATAGTATGTATGATTCGTTTTAGTAAGCTGGACTCTAATAATTTTACTAAATAAAATGTCCCACTGCAGAAAATTATGTGAACTTTAGAGCTAAAGGAGCTCAGAATGGGGATAATGAATAACGCAAATTAAAAAGGAAGAACAGCATGACATCTCTAGTTAATCATTATAAACTGTATGTTTCAAGTGAAACTATAAGTATTCATTTCCATGTGTATTTAAATTAAGACAGTATATTGCATGTTATATAGATTAATTCCATTTTTATCTTTCTCTATAACTAATATTCACTTATTTATTTTGTTTCATTTAATTTACTATCTCTTACTTTTCATATTTAGGGTTTGACAATTCAGTTGTTTATTTCTGGCAACATTCTCAAATGTTTCATTTGGCATCACTTATTATGGGCAAATGATAAAAATCTGTGCTCATTTTTATCACGTCAATGTAACTCCTAAAGCAGATTACACAAATCCAATAAGAATCCAAATCTACTTATCTTCAGGGCACAATACAAAATCCATCTATTTATTCAAGTCCTTGATTAACGTACCTATATTTATGAAATGCTCTGGGCTTTTCAGGTGAAAAAATTTTATGTGAAACTCAAGTATTATTAAATATTTGGTAATGTTATTATCACAGTGTTTTGTGTGCATATGTGCCAATATTCAATAACTTTAGCCTGAGGTCTAGTATTCCCCATAAACTTATAAAGTAAGAAAGTCTCCTCTTAAGGTATGAGTTTCATTTAACTAATAAATCAAAAAAAATATAAAATTGAAGGTGTATCAACAAAGTATCTTGTAGAATCTTAGAGTTTTGTTTCCCCATGAATATTGGGCAGTCTTAAAACTACTGAGTAACCAGTAAATGTTATCTGAGCACGTATGTAAGTTATTAATATCACCTGATACTACACACACACAAATAATAGTTCATGCTCAACTTTCACCGACATCTATAAAGAGGGAGTCTCAGACAACTGATAAACTCATTAAGGAGGACATCTGCAAATCTATTAAATAAGGCATGCTAGTCATCAACTGAAATTCTGTTTTACTTAACCTCCTCATAAGGCATAGATCCTATTTTAACAAAGGATAGAAGGAAGTACACCGAGCTGGGCCTCAGTGCTGTCTTTCACAAGCTCTGCATCCTTGAACATATATTTTTAACCTTCCTTGGCTCCCATTTCCTCATCTATAAAACCGATGATTATCTCCAACATCCCTTCTGCACTAAAATCTGCCATTTGATGGCAATAAATGATTATGATGCTGCTACTGCTTCTGATGATGATAGTGAAAATATCTAGCATACACTGAGACCTTAATTGTGCATCAGCCACTTTCCTATATGCCTTAGTGCACTAAATCATTTTGCTTTCACAACAACCTCTGAGGTAGATACTCTCTTTCCATTTTATAGAAAAGGTTAAATGACTTCCCCAAAGTCAAACAGAGAGTAAGTGGCTGATACCTAGATCCAGGAAGTTTGGTTCAGAGTCTATACTCCTAATCATTATGCTACCATAAGAATAAAAGGTCATGCTTTAAAATATAACTATAAGCAGAATCCTTATCAATGAATTTACTTACAGTTTCATGTTTACTGGCATTAAATGTCTAATTGTTAAGTCTAATTTTCTGTTTATATATGCAATATGTTAAAGGGATTCAGATATGCCAAAAATGTTAAAACAACTCAGTGAAAGATGTTGAGTAGTTATTTTTCATTTGCATTCCATCGATGAGAAGATTTAGAACTAAGATCCAAATATTTATGAGACTTCTTGATTATGAAGTTAAGTTGCTTTAAATGCTTTTCAGAACAAGGAAAAGGTAAAACAAGTCACAGAGCCAATGAACACAGTCAGGATAGAAATTTGGGATTCCTGACTTCTACTCTTGTTGGAATGTTTGTAACTCTTAAATCTTGTCTCTACTCCAGGCCTCTTTCCTAAGGTCCTGACAAAGCAGAGTTAAAATAACCAAATTAAATTTATCAATTTATCCCCAGACTTTTTCTCCTAAATTCTCTTTTCTGATAACACCAACGATGATTTACTTAAACCAGAAATCTGGACGTCTCTCTCGTTCACTCAATTCTGTAAATTATACCTTCAAAATACAGCTTAAATCTATTCTTCATTCATATTGCTGCTTAAAGACTTGAATCATTTAGAGTCCACAAAAGATCCTCTGTGATTGATGAATATTAACTTACCATCTTCATTTCAATGTTTTTTTAAAGTTTTTTTTTTCATTCGACCTGAGGCTACAACCTTGCCAAAGTACTCACAGTTCTTCAGACTTTAGCACAAATTCCCTTCATGTCTCTGTGGATGAGAACTTCTCTGCCAGGAATCCCTCTTTATTATGGACACTTCCTTATCCTAAATACTTTCCCTCTAATGAGTCCTAACCAGTGCTCATCCCCAAATTAATCACCTTTTCTTTTCTGTACCTTTCACAATATCATTGAATGGTAATACACATCTTCCATTTAGTGACATTTAGTTCCAGGCTCTGTATTATGTTTTCTCTAATCCTTAAAAAGAGCCATGAAATGAAAATATTATTCCTTTTTTTATAGATGAAATCCCTGAATCTTAGAAAGGTTAGATAACCTTATAATTCAGAGTAGGCAAAGCCAAGGTTTAACATCCTTTGACCTCCAAAATCCCAAGCTCTTCCCATGTCACCATGCTTCTTCCTTACTTATTTGCATACTGTCTACCCGTTCCTAGACTAACCATTGTACATATGGAATGCAAGAACCATGTTTTATTCAAGGCAGAGGCTTCAATACCAGGCACAGGGTCTGGCACAGTGTAGTAACTCAATAAATGTCTGGAGAGTAATGAATGAATCCATGTGTTGTTTGACTCATTAAATAAAATCCTATTTTATTAACTATCATTTAAATAGAAATGCCAGTTTTATGAACATGACTGATGGGAAAAGAAGATTTGAACAATGTTTATGAGTTTTTAATGTAATTTTTATTGAGTTTTGTATCCCAACTCATTAATAAAAGAAATAAAGAATAATACTGGAGTGTTTTATCTCCCAACATTATTTAAATTGAATTGGCTTTTTTCTTTCAAGATGCTTGAGGTTAATTAAGTTATTTTTTTCCAGAAAAGCCCATCCATTTTTCACACAATGACCTAAACCCTGTTTTATAAAAATATATTTTCATATACAGTTGACATCAGTTTGTGCAATCATATTTCTTGACTCTTCAAAAAGAAATGTTGGCAATCATTAAGTTATTTTAAAGAATTACAAAATCTTTAATGTTCTATATTTTAATAAGGCAAATATTATCATTTATCTCATAGCCTAAGTTTATCCTAAAGATAAGTTTATCCTAAGAATAGGGGCATTCTACTAAATAGCTTCCAGTTTAAAGAACTGGCATTTGTGAAACTAATATACTGAACTCTTGTCATAACTTTATTTTAAAAATGCAGCAGAATGTGGTGGTGAAGGCTTGTAATCCCAGTACCTGGGAGGCTGGGACAGGAGGATCCCAGGTTCAAGGCCAGCCTCAGTAACTTAGTGAGACCCTTAGCAACTTAGCAAGACCCCTGTCTCAAAATTTTTCAAAAAGGGCTGGGGGTGTGGCTTGGAGGTAGAATGCCCCTGGGTTCAACCCCAGCACCACTACATCCTGCCCCCCAAAAAACTCACAGTGCTGCTTACCATAGCACAGTATAAAACTAAGTGAATATTTGCCGGTCTCAATAGCCCCTCCATACATCAAGAATAAAATTGAAGAGGAAATGTGAATGCAATAAAAACTAATGAATGGAAAAGAAATTCTGAAGATTTTAAAGTTGCTCAGAAAGAACCTTCAGGGCGAGGACATATGGGATACAACATCCATTCTCAAAAGGTTATGGCTATTAATTCAAAGAATATCAGAATTCAGCCCTGGTGATCAGTTAAATATACTCAGAGGTGGAAATCCAATCTCTGACTCTATGGTCAAGTTACCAGTGGTTGCTTAGAGAACATGCTGCTGAGGAGACCGGCTCATGCACAAAGCGACCGCTCCTTTGTTTGACCAGTGCTTATGCTGCATGTGAGAACTTCATACAGAACTCAGAGCTCACACTGCAATAGCCACTCCCTACTGGTTTTCACTGAAACTGGAAGTATTACCACCCATTCTAATATTTTTAATAGAACAAAAGTGGATACATAAATAAAATATAGAAGGGTATGAAACAAATCTGTCTCCTTTCACCCTTCTTCAACCCCTAATCATTTTCTTTTTTTATGTTTTTATTGTTGCATTGTAGTCTCACATCACAATGAGTATCAGTTTGGTGTTAACATACATGCACACAGCTCTTGGTGTCCCTCCCCCCC
>PVJS01063372.1:0-10500 GCA_004027185.1 Glis glis | reverse complement strand
GCAATTCCTCAAACAGGCCTGGGGTTTGAATGGAGGTGATGGCCCATAGGGCCAGCCTCCCCAATCTCTGGCTTCCCCCTCCTCTGCAAAGAAACCAGAAGTCTGTCGACATCACATGACCACGAGGGCTGGGTGCAAATGCTCTGCCCACTGTAAACAGGTGAATACGTATGTGTAGGTGAGACAACTGTCCCTCTGCGTGCCCCTGCTTCACCCTTTGAACTCTTAGAGGAGAGAGCCATGTTCCTTTGATGGCACGAGCAGGTGCCAACTTGGGGCCAGGGTGGCTCTCCATTCCTATCCAAAACTCCAAAGAACTCAGTCTTGGTAATTCGTAGTCCCCTCTGGTTGGACAGTCATGGTGGAGGCCATCTGGACAGTGTCGGGTTTGGCCCTGAAATGGTGACGCTGTTTTGAGAGCCAATGCCCGGGGCCCTGCTGAAGTCGTAGGTCTGCCGTTGGCAGCAGGAGGTACAGGGATGGGAGCAGCCGCCCTCTGATCTTCTCTGTGGCAGGATCTCCCAGCGAGTAGAGCTGAGCCGGAGCCAGCTGCAGGCCATTGGGGAGAGGGTCTCTTTGGCCCAGGCCAAGATCGAGAAGATCAAGGGCAGCAAGAAGGCCATCAAGGTAGCCCGTGTTTCCTGGTTGGTGTGTATGCCCTCCATCTCCCCATGCCCCTGCTATCTGGCCACACCTTGCCCTTTCCTCCTGCTTAGGTTCACCCTCATGCCCGTGGATCTTAGGTCTCTGGAGCTCTCGGGCCCCTCAGATCTGTCCCTACTTGCACAGGTTTTCTCCAGTGCCAAGTACCCGGCCCCAGAGCGCCTGCAGGAGTATGGCTCCATCTTCACAGGTGCACAGGACCCTGGCCTGCAGAGACGGCCCCGCCACAGGATCCAGAGCAAGCACCGCCCCCTGGATGAGCGGGCCCTGCAGGTCTGACAGCCACATACAGGTCACACCTGGAGGCCATGGATGCTGGTGTGGGAGCTGAGGGTCCACCTTAGGTTTCTGTCCCCTAAGAGGGTTTGGACTTGGATGGAGGGGGTTCAAGTTAGCTTGGTGCTGAAACCAGTCATCCATCCCTCTATCCCCGTACCCCAGGAGAAGCTGAAGTACTTCCCTGTCTGTGTGAACACCAAGCCAGAGCCTGAGGATGAAGCCGAGGAGGGGCTCGGGGGTCTTCCCAGCAACATCAGCTCTGTCAGCTCCTTGTTGCTCTTCAACACCACTGAGAACCTGTATGGCCAGAAGGCGGGGATGCGGAGATGTGGGAGGGACCAAAGGAGGGAGGGAGAGAGGGAGGGAGACAGGGAGACCTGGCTTTACTAGGCATCCAGGTGCATCAGCAGACTCTGGTGCTGCAGTCTGGAGCTGGCCAGTTTGGTTTGGTTTGTAAGGCCTGGGACCCACAGAACTACCTGCCCCGTGATGCAGCGGGAGAGGTGGTCAGAAACCCTGGACTGCCTCACCTTACTCTACCCCTCCCCATAGGTACAAGAAGTATGTCTTCTTGGATCCCCTGGCCGGTGCTGTAACCAAGACCCATGTGATGCTGGGGGCAGAAACAGAGGAGAAGCTGTTTGATGCCCCTCTGTCCATCAGCAAGAGAGAAGAGCTGGAGCAGCAGGTGGACATGGAGGCGTGGGTGGGCGGGGCCTGGCAGGGTGCTCCTCTAGGCCAGGGCTCTATGGAGCCTCTTACCCCTCATGCACCAGGCCCCACTGGCTGCCCCAGGGTCACTGCAGGTCCTACCACTCGTGAACCCCCGATCCCACAGGTTCCAGAAAACTACTTCTACGTGCCAGACCTGGGCCAAGTGCCTGAGATTGATGTGCCGTCCTACCTGCCAGACCTGCCGGGCATCGCCGATGACCTCATGTACAGTGCTGACCTGGGCCCGGGCATCGCCCCCTCTGCCCCTGGTGCCATCCCAGAACTGCCCATCTTCCACACAGAGGTCCCTGAGCCTTTCAAGGCAGGTGAGCTGGAGATAGGATGGGAGTTGGGCCAGGGAGCCCCCGACTCGGCCTCTTTGTCCTGGCATTCACGCTTTTTCCCACTTGCCTTCCAGACCTAGAGGATGGAGTGCTGACAGCACCCCCGCCGCCTCCGCCACCTCCACCCCCTCCCCCAGCCCCTGAGGTGCTGGCCAGGGCCCCCCCACCCGCACCCTCACTCCAGATCGCAGCCCCAGCGGGTCATGGCGCCCGGGAGGAGGACAGCAGCAGCAGCGGGCCTCCTGCAGGTAGGGGCTAGGTTGGGCGGGTTCCTGCTCCTTGAGGGCACCTAGAACTGTCATTCCTGGATCCCTGAAGCATCTTCTCTAAGCAAAGTAGTCATAAACCCTAGACTTTCAGAATAGTTCTCATTTCAAGAATTTTAATCCACTGGGTTCAGAGTGTTTTAAAACTAGAGATTTGCACTTCTACCTCCAGGGCAGAGGGAGCCTGAAAAGGTGAAGCTCTCTGGGTCCATTCCCAGTTAAACTAATGAAAAAAGAGATCTACTAAAAAAGTAGAATTACAGAATTTCAGTTTTAGTATTGTATCTTTCAGTTTATTTCCAGCCTCCAGAAGGGGAACAAAATCCTTTGTAGGCTCCTGTGTCAGATTGGGACACAGTATGTCAGTGACTCACAGGGTCCACCTTTGAGGGCACCGTCTAGAGGGGTGGGCTGGACCAGACATGCTGGGACCAAGACTCCTGAGCTTGGTGGCCACCGTCCTGGAAGCCCCAGCTTCACTGACTGGCTTCCTCTCAGGAGAGGACGCGCCCTCCCTCATAGCGGGGCTCTGGAGGTCACCCAACATTTGCTGGCCATTGCTGTCTTCACCAGCCCTGCCTGAGCAGCCTCTCCTCCTTGCCCCCGTCTCTACTTCCCAGCTCCAGTCCAGGCAGCTCCCAAGGAAGTGGTGGACCCCTCCAGTGGCCGGGCCACTCTCCTGGAGTCCATCCGCCAAGCTGGGGGCATTGGCAAGGCCAAACTGCGCAGCGTCAAGGAGCGCAAGCTGGAGAAGAAGAAACAGAAGGAGCAGGAACAAGGTGAGGCTCCCCGACCCGCTGCAGGAGGAGGGCTCCAAGCAAAAGGTCATCTGCTCCTCCACCCCCCCTGAGTCCCTCAGCGTGCAATGCCCACAGCCACTCTGCCCCAAGCTTTCCCCAGGGCACTCCCTCAAAGCCCTGGGGTCACCCTGACCTCATCCTTCTGCCTGGCCCATGGGCTCTTAGTGGAGCGTTCCTCTGGAAGCCCACCCAGCTCAAAACATGGTAAAAACTCTTCGCCAGAAGTCCAAGGAAATGGTCAGGAACCGGAACTACTCTGACAGGAGACCTGGGGGTCAGCTCAGTCCTGCTTTTGTACCTCTTGAGCTACGGCTCACCTGCTGTGAATGCCAGCCACTGACAGCACATACTCCTGCACATAAAGCAGCAGTGCCCTGGCACTCGGCAGTCCTGGGTTTGCATCACAACCCTGCGACCCCAGCCAACTGCCTAACCTTTCCGGGCCCATGTCCTCTTCCATGCAGCGGGGCTGTGAAAATTCACACGTCAACCCCTTTGTTAGTACCAATGCTAGGCCCACGGACAGACCAAAGGTCCCAGAGCTCATGGTTTACGTGTGGCTGGAGCAGGCTGGGGAGCATCGTGAGGTGGGACAAGGGAGCCTGAAGAGCATGTGACTGTACCTGGACACATGCTATTTGGTCCCTCTCTCCCCTCACCCACGGCTTTCCCATTGCAGTGGGAGCTACAAGCCAGGGAGGGGACCTGATGTCGGATCTCTTTAACAAGCTGGTCATGAGGCGCAAAGGTAGGAGGCAGGTGCCCTGCCTTTCCTGGGCCAGGGTCGGGATGTTTTGCACCATATGTCCTGTCTCCTTGCTGTTTCTGTCTCCAGGGGCTGGGGAAATAGGTGCTCAACCCACTCCCTCACTAGCTGTTTCCTTCCCAGGTATCTCCGGAAAAGGACCCGGAACTGGGGCCAGTGAGGGGCCAGGAGGAGCCTTCGCCCGAATGTCAGACTCCATCCCACCTCTGCCGCCCCCACAGCAGCCTCCGGGCGAGGAGGACGAGGACGACTGGGAGTCCTAGGGGGCTCAGCCACTCCTCCCTCCCTAGGCCCTGGCATGGGCTGTTGCCCTGTGGAAACAGCCAGGAGCAGCTCTTTGGCCTGCTGTCCTCTCAGTCACTGCTGCCCATGGTGGCTGGGATGGTGGGGACAGTACGGGGTCCACACCTGGCCCCTCTGCCGGGTGCGTGCCACTGCCTGAGCTCCACTAGCTCCTGCCAGTGCCCTCCTCACCCCCTCCCCAGGGCGCTTCTTCCCTAAAGACTTTGAGAAAACAGTAACGTGAGTCAATAAAGAAGGGGAATGTGAGTGTGCAGTTCAAAACAGTGTGTCTTTAATCAAGGAGCTGCAGCCACGCGGGGTGCAGCCGTCTCCTCGGAGCCTACAGCTGTCCTCCATGGGGCCTCCAAGCTGTGGGGCAGAATGTCTGAGGGGAACAAAGCCCCTTTCTCTGGGTTGGGGTGAGAAGAGGGGTGCAGGGAGCAGAGGCAGCCCTTGTAAAGATAGGAAGATTTTTCCACAGGAAAAAATGTCTCAGTGACAGGCACAGGGGCTCTACAAATAGTCGTGCTGAGAGCCTAATGGCCCTTGGCATGACTGCTGATGTCAGGCTAGAAGGCGTCTTGGAGTTTGCTGGAGTGGCGGAGAGGGAGGGAGGTGCTGCTGGCTCAGAGGAGGAAGTGGAGCCGAGCCAGGGAAGTAAAGCTCCTGTGGAGCACTGAGGAACAGGCCAGCGAGGCTCAGGGGAGCAGCCCTGTGGACACCAGGGGTCTGGAAAAGTCTACATGAGAGGGCAGAGGCAGGATGGACCTCACCTCTGTTGGGGAGGCTGCACGTCCACAGCCTCCTGCAGAAACTGGGCAGAAAGCTGACCCTGGGCTGCACCTGGGCACAGCCGGGACCTACTGTTCCCTCAGGACGAATGGATTTGCTCCTGCGGGCTTTCTACCTAAGTCTGGATCCTGGTGGCCTGCTGATTCTAGGGCTAAAACTGCACCTGGGTTTCACCTTCTTAGGCCTAAGACTAAGGCCACGTGGGAGGGGTACAGGAAGAGCCCAGTGCCAGGTGTTGGTGCAGCCAGCCATCAGGAAGGGCCCGACTTCTCCCGATGGAACTACGGAGATAGAAAAGTGCGGTGAGAACCTACCTCTCAAGGTGGGAAAGCTCTGGGGAAGGAAAGGCAGGTCTGACCTTGCGCATAGCAGCAAAGGCAGGGCCGAAGGTGGGTTTGACCTCCACGCGGTCCCGGATCCAGGCTGGCAGCTTCGCCAGGGTGTGGGGGCGGGCATATCGCTGGTCCAGGAGCACTATGCTGGCAAAGTCCTTCTGGTGCCTGATGGCCCTCCCTGGGTGGGCACAAATATTGGGGCTCCAAGGTAAACCTGCCTCCCCACAGTGCATGACAACTGTGTCCTCTATTCCTCGGCCCTCAGATGAGATATGGCAGGTAAAGCCCCTCCTTCCTGTCGCCCCATTCTTCATCTGTCCCCAGATGCCCACCTTGACGGCCAGGCGCAGTTCCAGGCTTACCTATGGATTGGTTGACAGCCTTCATACACAGATTCTCCACCAAAGCCTTCCCTGGGGGTGCCTGACCTGGGGTCCTAGGCTGGGAAAGATAAAGGAGACAATGATTTGAACAGCTTCTCAGCCCCGCCTAGTGTTCCTGCTCTCCCTGGGGAAGGACCCAGCCAGGATTTGGGAGGAGGCCAGGAGGCTCCATGGGCCCAGGTCAGCAGCTGGCCTAACAGGCAATGTGATGGAGAAGACTGGGAGGTGAGGGCTGCATCCCAAACCTCCAGAGTGGACAGGAAACGTCCGCACAGTGGTAAGTTGCACCTGAGGGCCCTGCTATCCAGCCCTGGGGTGACACAGCTCTTCCTCTCCAGCCCTTTCCTCTCATCCTCTGCAACACTGGAGGTACTCACAAGGATCTGATCCAAGTAGGCCATCTTCTCTTGTAGCTCTGGAGACTTGATGTTGGGGTAAGGCAGGCCCACCATCACCACACACCTGGATGGAGACACGGGAGGTGACAGGCACGTGGGGCGGGTGCTCATGGGTCCTCACTCACACGCTGTCTGCTGCGGTGTGGTGCCCCTTCCACAGCCCTCTCCAGCTGCGCCTGGTAGCTTGCCTAACTCCAGCCCATACCTACCACTGTTCTCAGCCAAGAGATTCTGCACAGGCCAATGAATTGGATTCTGATAAAGCTGTGGCCTAACTTTCCCCCTGCTCCTCTGGGCCAAATCCAGAGTTGCTACAACTCCATTCCCCAATCTCCCTACCCCCAATGGACCCTGAGCACTCGGCCTAGCTGAGACCCAGACGGCATCAGACTGCAGGCCGGGGGCTGATGTCTCAGCTCAGCAGAGATGAGGACTACAACGTACCGGCCCAGGTCGTCAGAGAAGTTGATCCCTTCGCTCATCTTTCCTCCGACTACAGAGAGGAGCAAGGCCCCTGTCACTGTGCCTCCCGCCTGGCCACGGCTCTGCAGGAAAGACCAGAGCTGCTGAGCCAAAGCTGGGTTGCCTCCCAACTGCACCCAGCTGCCAGGCCCACACTGTCCCTGGACCCGGCCTCACACTCTCACCATAATACACCTGGAATACGCCGTCAACACCTGCTCCACCTGGCTTGCTCTCTTGGGTTCCTGGAATATCTGGAGGAGAGAATGTCCCCCAAAAAAGAGCTTCGGATGCTGGGCCTCAGATCTGCTTGAGACCTTGGGTTTTGCACCTGGGGATGAGGGAACCTTCCGGAGTTGAGCTTTGAGAAACTCTCTTGGGTCCGTACTCGGGGACCAGAAGCGGTGGAGGTGAGGAACTAGAGACGCCAAACCATCCTTATTCAATGAGCAAGAGAAATCCCAGGAGGACCTCTGGGTGGCCCTGTCTTCACAAGAGGGAATCCAGCTGAAAGGCCACTCACCTTTTTCCGGATGGCCAGGCGGGCCAACAGGCCACTCTTGTCCCAGTGGGCATGGACCTGGCGCTGGTACTCGTAAGAGGGGAAGAAACAGACCAGCCCTCCAGGGACCACGTTGCATAGATTATAGAGAATGCGACCCGTCTCATCCATCTATAGAGGGCAGACAAGGAGCCTCCATGGAGCAGGCCCTGCCACCACACCCACGTCAAGCTTCCTGGTCTTGGGCTCATAACCAAGGACAGGGACACATGTATGACTATGTCAGGGAGGATGATGGCCAGATATCTGAGTAGGAGTCACAGGGTGGAATGTGCCACCCTCCTACCAAATATACCCAACTGGTACTTCTGGTGACAGCCTACCTTCATGACACATGTTCCAATGCCAACACCCCAGAGATATAACATACTGTTGGTGTGTCATGGAGTCCTCCTTGCCCAACTCTCAATGTCCTCATGGGCACCATCCATGACAAGTCGGCCACTGGATACTCTAGGCACGCCACTGCAGATGTGCCCCAAGACCTGCGCCCTTGCCCAGGGCAGGGGTCAACAGAATCACAGGGCAAGAGAACCAAAGGAAATGAGCAGCCTCCTCATGCTTCTTCCCAAAGGGATGCTGGAGGTCTTAAGAAAGTTTACTTAGCAGCCCAAGGGTGGAAGGGCAGCCCAGATCTTCCTTGAAAAGCATCTACACAGATACTGTGCATCCTGTGTCAGTTGTGATGATTCCCCAGTACTCCAGAGTCCCCTGTCCGAGAGCACTCCCTTGCCCTAGAGGGGCTGCAGAAAGGCTGCTGGCTAGCACACACCATCTGAGGCAGCTCTCTCTTCTGGTATGTGAATTCCAGTTGCTGGTTGGAGGGCCCGCTGCAGATGACGAGGGGCAGGATGTTGTCCGGAGGGATCACATGACCTGGTAAGACCCAGGAAGGGGCTGAGAACTGGAGGCGCAGACTGTTCTGCCAGGCAGAGTCCAGAAAGGGCATCCCCCAATCCATCTCCCCAACTAGGAAAGCAATTTGTAACACAAATTGCCTGCCCTACTGCCACAATGTAAGTGGGCAATGCAGATGGCCGGGCACAGAGCATGTGAGCCAGGCAAGGGCGAGGCTCCCAGCCTATGGTCCCAGCCCCGGGCCTGGCACATGGCAAAGCCAAGAAGGGTCAGAGTGTAGGTACTGGCTGGTCCCACCCCAGATACAAATCCTCACCACAGGAAAACTCCACCACTCGCTCAGCTTCCACCCCGGCACATGCCAGCAGCTGCTCCCGAAAGTCAGACACCTGCAGGCCACAATGGCAAGGCTCTGTGACCCCTGGAGGCCTGGGCCTGGGGGGCAGTGTAGGGTGAGCCTTGGCAGGGAGGGCAGAGAGAAGTCTGGGCTGGGAGGCAGCAAGTAGGTACAGCAGAAATAGGAGCTAAAAGAAAAGGGGGATGACAAAGTAGCAGAAAGAAAAGGAAACAACTGTTAATGATATCCAATGTTGGTGGCTTTGTTAGACTACTTATGGGACTGGTTAAAGAAATTTGGTTGCTTTGACACAGAGACTTTTTTTATTCTTTATTTTGAAACAGGGTCTTGCTAAGTTGCAGAGGGCCTCACTAACTAGCTGAGGCTGGCTGCGAACCTGTGATCCTCCTGTCTCAGCCTCCCAAGTACTGGGATTACAAGCGTGCGCCACCACACCCAGCTTGACACAGATTCTTGACCCAAGCTCTGCACGGAAATCATCACAATCCCCCCCCATTTAAAAAATCCACATGGCCAGACCCTAGCCCATATCACTGAATAATAATTTCCAGGGTCTGCACCTATCAAATTGGCAAAATATAAAAGATAAAAGTTTAACCATTTTGTGGAAAAATGGGCATTCTTAGACATTGTTGGTGGGATAACAGAACATTCTCAACCCCTAGGCAGTGTAAATTTGACAGTACTTAGCAAGTTAGGTATAGTTTTTCTTTCTTTTTTTTTTTTGGTACTGGAGATTGAACCGGGGACTTTCTACCTCTGAGCTACATCCTCAACACCTTTTATTTTTTATTTTGAAACAGGGTCTTGCTAAGTTGTGAAGGGCTTTGCTAAATTGCTGAGGCTGGCCTTGAACTTGTGATCCTCCTGTCTTAGCCTCCCAATTACTGAAATTACAGCATATACCACCATACTCAGCTTAGTTTTACTTTTTTTTTTTAATTGAGGGGATTGAACCCAGGGGCATTCTACCTCCGCGCTACACCCCTGGCCCTAATTTTTTTTATACTTTATTTTGAAACCGGGTCTCATGAAGTTGCGGAGGGCCTCATTAGGTAGAGAGAGAGAGAGAGAGACAGAGAGAGAGGGAGGGAGAGAGAGAGCTGAGGCTGGCCACGAACCCGGATCCTCCAGTCTCCGCCCCCCAAAGTACTGGGATTACAAGCGTGCGCCACCACGCCCGGCTTAGTTTTACTTTTTAATCCAGTACTCCATATCTAAAAATCAACCTGAAAATACACAGTCCACAAACACCAATTAACATGTGCACAAGGATTTTTTGTGGGAAGTTATTTACAATAGCAAAACTATTGTAAATAGTTTAGATGAGCTAAACCACGCAGACCATCTCTACGTCCTAACAGAAAGTAATTGCCAAGTTGGGCATGGTGATGCACGTATTTTTTTCCATTTTTATGAAAATATAATACTCTTCTAAAAAATATATTACAACTTGAATTTATAAAAGAGAGAATATCTACACCTTTGCAGTGGGTGCATAAAGGGAATGGCGGGAAGATACCTGACTGAGAGTTTGAGACTACAGAGGTGCAGCAAGACTAGAGCAGCAGCAAGTGCCCCCAATCCAGCTTACATGGCACAGGCAGGGAGACAGCAGAGCAGTGCCATCTAGTGGACACTGCTGGGCCTGCGTGCGCTGACTCCTAGCCGGTGTGGGGGACAGATGGACAGACAGAAGAGGCCTGATGGTACATCTTTCCCTCCTGGGGCTGGTGTCCTTACCGGCTGCATGGTGCCACCTGCAATGACCACTGCCCGGCATTCCTTCACCACCTGGGCAAAGTGTACAGCTGGATTCAGGAGCAAGAATTTGAGGCTACTCTGACTGAGGCTGCCTGAAAGACAGTTAAGACACATGGGGAGGCAGAGGGGCAACCTGAGCACAGCGGCTCTCTGGTCAAGTCTACGTAGGAGGCACACAAGCTAGTACTTTCTGTTTGAATCACACCCCCCTTGACCTCCAGGACAACCCTCGGAGGTAGACAGTATATCATCTCATCTCCCTTTCCAGGTTCCCAGTTTCCATGAGGAAACTCAGGTGCAGAGAGAGAAATTGGCTCAAGTTGCGCAGCATGTAAGCGATGGAACGAAAACCCGCAGCCAAGCCCACCTAACTTCAACACCAGGCCACAGGGTTAGCAACCCTGCCCAGAGGACCAGCACCTCCTCATCCTGGCCCCAGGGCCACCTGCCTGCCCCAGAGCACTGCAGGGCAGC
>PVJS01063371.1:0-10500 GCA_004027185.1 Glis glis | reverse complement strand
CTGAGCTACACCCCCAGCCCTATTTTTTATTCTTTATTTTGAAACAGGGTCTCACTAAGTCGCAGAGGGCCTCACTAAGTAGCTGAGGCTGGCCGCGAACCTGCGATCTTCCTATCTCAGCCTCCCAAGTACTGGGATTACAAGCGTGCGTCACCATGCCCGGTTCTTTGCTGCATTTTGACTTAACTTTTTAATCTTGCAAAGCCAGAGTCTAAATTCATCATTTTGCTGGTACATTGTCCCAGTACCAATTGTTGAACAGACTATTCTTTCTACTATTGAATGGCTTTAGCATCATTATAAAACATCAGTCGAGCATAGATGTATGGATTTATTTTTGGAGTCTCAATTCTACTGTATTGATTTATATGTGTATTATTATGGCAGTATCATATTGTTTTGATTACTATACACTTATAATATGTTTTAAAACTTGGAACTGGGTATAATCTAACTTTTTCTTCCTTTTCAAGAGTGTTTTGACTATTCATAGTTCTTGCATTTCCATGTGAATTTTGGGATGAACTTGTCCCATTTCTGAAAAAAATCACTTGGAAATTGGTTAGTTATTGTACTAAATATGTAGTCAATTTGGGAAGTATTGCTTTCTTAATGATATTTGATCTTTCAATCCATGAATAGAGGATATCTTTCCATTCATTTAGGTCTTCTTTAATTTCTTTCAACAGAGTTCTTTAGTTTTCATTGTACAAGTCTTGCACTCCTTGGTTCAGAATAAGTCTAATAGAATGCTTAGCTTGTTCTTCAGGATTTTCTATATATGAGATAATGCCATATGCAATTAAAAAATTGTACTTTTTTCAACCTAAATGCCTTTAATTTCTTTTGCTTCTTATTATAATTGCTCTGGCTACCAGTACAATATTGAATAGAAATATTGAAAGTAAACATCTTTGACTTTTTCCTGATCTTAGGGAAAATATTTCAATATTTGGCCATTAAATCAGCTATTGTATTTACAAAGATGCCTTTGATTAAGTTGAGGAAATTAACTCTATTCTTAATTTGTTGTGTGTGTTCACCATGAAAGGGTAATAGATTGTATCAAACACTTCCTCTGTGTATATTGAGATGATCATGTGTTGTTAATTCTTATATTAATATGTATATTACATTGATTGATTTTCATATATTGAACCAACCTTGCATTCTTTATATACATCCCACTTGATTGTGGTATATAATCCTTCTATTACACACTGGGTTCTCTTCGATAGCAAATTCTTGAGTACTTTTTCGCCTATATTCATAAGGGTTACTGGTCTGTAGTTTTCTTTTCATGTAGTGTCATTGTCTGGCTTTGGAATCAGGGTAATCCTGGCCTCATAGCATGGTTATGAAGTGTTTGCTCCTTTTCTACTTTTGGAAGACTCTGTCAATGATTGGCATCTTTCTTTCTTTGTTTTCTTTTCTTTTTTCTGTTTTGTGCTAGAGAATGAATACTCATGGGCATTCTACCTCCGAACCACACTCCCAGCCCTATTTTATTTTTAAACAGGGTCTCAGCCAGGAGTGGTGGCACACTATTGTAATCCCAGTACAGGGGAGGCTGAGACAGGAGGATGGTAGGTTCCTGGCCAGCCTCAGCAACTTAGTGAGACCCTGCTTCAAAATAAAAAGTAAAATAGGGCTGGGGTGTAGCTCAAAGGTAGAATGCCCCTGGGTTCAATCCCCAGTACCCCCCCAAAAAAAGATGAAGGGAAGAAAGAAGAAACAAGGTCTCTCTAAGTTCCTGAGGGCCTCTCTAAATTGCTGAGGCTGGACTCCAACCTGTGATTCTCCCATCTCAGCCTCTCAAGCACTGGGTTTACAGGTGTATGCCACAATGCCTGGCTTATATTTATTCTTTAAATATTTGATTTACAAATGAAACCATCTTGTTCTCAGCTTTTCTTTGTTTGAAGGTGTGTGATTAATAACTCAATCTATTGTTTTATATCTATTCATATCATATATTTCTTCCTGAGTCAGTTATGGTAGTTTGTATGTTTCCAAGAATTTTCTCGTTTCGTCTAGGTTATCCAATATGTTGGCCTATAATTTTTCATAGCATTATCTTATAATCTTTTTTTGTTTCTGTAAGGTTATTAGTAATGTCTCCCTTTTCATTACTGAAATTAGTAATCTGCATTCTCTCTCTCTCTCTCATGGTATTGGGGTTCTACCTCTGAGCTACACCCCGAGCCCTTTTTATTTTTATTTTGAAAGAAGGTCTCACTAAGTTGCCTCACTCTGGCCCCAAATCTTTAATCCTCCTATCCTCCTGTCTCTCAGCCTCCCAAGTACTGGGGTTATAGGTCTCAGCCCCCTCACCTAGTTCTGTTTTTTTTTTTCTTGGCCAGTCTAAAGATTTTTCAATTTTGTTGATCTTTTCATAGAACCATCTTTAATTTTCCTTTTTTCATTGAATATTTCTTTTATTTCCATTCTACTCTTTATTATTTTGTTAGTTAACTAAAATTATTATCTGTCCTATACATCAACAATGAACAATTATAACTTGAAATTAAAAACAAATCCAGCTATAGCACTCTTAGGTAGGGAGTGAAGCCAGAATATTATAGTAAGGCATGCATATCTATGCTTATAGCAACACAATTCACAAGAGCCAATTTATGGAACCAGCCTAGGTGACCATTGACAGATGAATGGATTATGAAATTATGGAATATACACACAATGTAATTCTACTCAGCCATAAAGAACAAAATTATGTCATTTGCAGGAAAATGAATGGAACTTGAGAATATTATGCAAAGAGAGATCAGCCAGTCTCAGAAAATCAAGGTTTCTCTGTTTTCCCTCATATGTAGAAGCTAGGGAGAAATTGGGAAACAAAAGGGACTCCAGTCAAAGGAGGATAAACTCTAGTGGAGTGATGGAGAGGGTCTAAGGGAGGGAGGTGGGTGGGGAGAGGGAGATTTGATGAAGGAAACACTTCAATGGACATGATGTACATATACAAAATTATCAATGCCAACCTCAGTATTGGGTATGGGGAAGGGTAGGGAGTGGGGTAGGAGCTGGGGGAAGCTTACCAAGAGCTATATGCATGTATGTCTCTATCACTCTGAACTTCATTACAATATATGATTACAATGCACCAATAAATAATTTAAAAACACAATGGCATTTTAATAGCACCCTAAAATTAAATATTTAGTTATAAATCTAAAAAATATGTACAATATCTATATGAAAAAGGTAAAGCAAAATTCTCACAAAATAAAAGATATAAATAAATGAAGACATATTCTACATTTATGGATATGAATATTAGATATCATTAATATATCAGTTCTTACCAACTGATCTACAGATTAATTGAACTCCTGATCAAAATCCAAGCAAGTTACCTTGACAAACTAATTCTAAAATTTATAGGGAAAGTCAAAAATCTAAAATAGCCAAAACATATTCAAGAAGACAAAAGTTGGGAGAGTGGCACCACCCAGCTTCAAACTCAATATAATGCTATGGTAATTGAGAGAGTGTGGTATTCGCAAAAGAATAGGCAAAATAATCAATTGAACAGATTAGCGAGCCTAGAAATACACCCATGGGAATGTTGTCAATTGATCTTTGACAACGAAACAAAGTCAAGTCCATAGTAAAAAGATAATCTTTTAAAAAATTATGCTGGATCAGCCCCGTGTGGTGGCGCATGCCTCCTATCATCCTAGTACTTTGGAGGTTGAGGCAGGAGGATCGCAGGTTCAAAGCTAGCCTCAGCAACTTAGCGAGACCCTCAGCACTTAGCAAGAACCTGTTTCATAATTTAAAGAAATAAAATAGGACTGGGGGTGTAGCTCAGAAGTAGAACATGCCTGGGTTCACTTCCCAGTACAAAAAAGAATTATGCTGGACCAATTGGCTATCCACATGCAAAAAAAAAAAAAAAGAATCTTGACACAGATCCTATATTTTCCACGAAAAATTAGCTCAAAATAGATCATAGAGCTGAATGTAAACAGGCCTATAAAACTTATAGAAGATAACACAGAAAAATGTAGGTGACCTTGGATTTGGCCAGAAGTTTTTAGATACAACACCAAAAGCACAATACATGAATAAAATAGTTGACAAGTTGTATTTCATCAAATTTAAACACTTCTTCTCTGCTAAATACACTCTCAAGAGAATGAAAAGACAAGCTAGGGGTTTGGAAGAAATATTTGCAGAGCACATATCTCATAAAGAACTTGCATGCAAAATATTCCTCTCTCTCTCTCTCTCTCTCTCTCTCTCTCTCTCTCTCTTTCTCTTTCTCTTTCTCCCCCTCCCTCTCCCTCTCCCTCTCCCCCTCAACTCTCTCTCTTTCCCTCTCCTTCTCCCCCTCAATAATAAGAAAACAACTCAATTTTAAAATATACACTAAATATCGATAGATGATTTACTAAAAAAGATAAACAGAATACAAATAGCATGTGAAAAGATGCTCAACATCATACATGTGTCCTTCATATTTGTGTCCAAATTAAAACAATAAGATACCAGTACGCATATTTTGGAATGGCTAAACCCCAAACACTGGCAAGACAAAATGCTGGTATGGATGTGGACCAAAGGGAACTCTAATTCATTGCTGGTGAGAATGCAAAATGTTTCAGCCACTTTGGAAGATACTTTTTCCATTTCTGATAAAGATAAACATAGTCCAACCATATGACCTAACAATCATGCTCCTTGGTATTTACCCAAATGAGTTGAAAACTTATGTCTACATGAACCTGCCCACAAAAGGTTATAGCAGATTTATTCATGCTTGCCAAAACTTGGATGCAGCCCCGAAGTCTGAATGGATAAACAAACGGAGCTATATCCATACAATGAATTATTATTCAGTAATATAAGGAAGCAAGTCATAAAAGACGTGGAGGAAACTTAAAGGCATTTAACATGCTTATTTACTAAGTGATAGAAGCCAGTCAAAAATGGCCACATATTTTATGATTCCTACTATATGATATTCTGGATAAGGCAAAACTTCATAAATAACAAAAGATTATCAGTTGCCAGAAGGACAGAGACCAGAAGAGACACGGGCACATGTCATGTCCTGTGATGTCCTGCATCACCTTGGGGATTCTGTCAGCAGGAAGGTCATCACCATCTGGAGCCCTTTGATCTTGCACCTCCAGAACTGTGAGCCAAAACAAACGTCTTTTCTTAATAACTTATAACAGTCTATAAGTAGATTTATAGGTGTTATTAGGAACAAGAAAACAGACTAATAGAGATTAAAAGGAAATACTATAAACAACTGGATGCTAACAAATTATATAACTTAGACGAAAATGAATAGATTCCTAGAAAAATAGAAACAATTGAAACTTGTGGGAGAAAAAAATAGAAAAATCGTTTTTGTGTGTGGTGCTGGGGATTGAACCCAGAGGGGTTCTACCACTTAGCTATATACCCAGCCCTTTTAATTTTTTTAAATTTTGTAACAGGGTCTCACTAAGTTGCTGAGGCTGCCCTTGAACCTGCAATACTCCTGTTTCAGCCTCCCAAGTCCTGGGGTTACAGGTGTGTGCCACTATATCCAGCAGAAAAAATCTTTTTTTTTTTGCGGTACCGGGGATTGAACCCAAGGGGGTTCTACCTCTGTGCTACACCCCCGGCCCTATTTTTTTAAACTTTATTTTGAAACTGGGTCTCACGAAGTTGCGGAGGGCCTCACTAAGGAGAGAGAGAGAGAGAGAGAGAGAGAGCTGAGGCTGGCCGCGAACCCTGATCCTCCGGTCTCCGCCTCCCAAAGTACTGGGATTACAAGTGTGCGCCACCACGCCCGGCCTAGAAAAATTTTTAATAGACTATAATAGGTAAGTAAGTCAAAATAGTAGGTTTTCAATTTCCTAAAGAGAAAAAATCCAAGCCCAGAAAACTTCACTGGTGAAATCTACTAAATATTTAAAGAAGAATTAATACCATTTCTTAACAAACCCTTCTGAAAATAAGACTCTTCAACTACGATCCATTCTGTGAGGCTGATATTGCCTTAATACTTAAACCAGACAAATGTATCAAAAGAATAGAAAACTATGGATGAATATCTCTTATGAATATAAATGCAAAACTCCTAAACGAAATGCTAGAAAGCCAAACACAGCAACATATACAAAAAATTATAAGCCATGACTTAATGGGATTTATTCCAGGAATACAAAATTGGTTTAACATCTAAAAATCAACCGTAATATACCATATTACTAGAATAAAAGTGAAAATCACATGTTCATCTTAAATATACAGAAAGAGTATTTGAAAAGAAAACATACTTTCATGATAAAAACACTCAGCAATGGAGGAATAGAAGACCACTTCCTCACTCCAATATAGGTTATCTATGCAAAACCCATAGCTAACATTTTGCTCAATGGGGAAAGACTGAAAGCTCCCCCCATATGTCAGGAAAAGTTCCCGCATCCATTCACCACTGGACTGGGGGTTCTAGCCAAGGCATAGTCAAGAAAAAGAAATAAATGACATCTAGATTGGAAGGAAAGAAGTAAGTCTTTCTCTATTTGCATATGATATGATCTTGTAAATAGAAAATTCCAAGTAATGTATTTTAAAAACAATTATAAGGAAAAGAGTTCAACAAAGGTAGGTGCCATGGAATATGCCTGTAATCCCAGTGTCTGGGAGGCTGAGACAGGAGGATCACAGGTTCAAGGTCAGCCTTAGCAACTTAGCAAGACCCTCAGCAACCTAGTAAGTCCCTGTTTCAAAATAAAAAATAAATAAAAAGGGCTAGGGGTGGAGCTCAGAAAATGCCCTCAGGTTCAATCCCCAGAACCACCCTCCCAAAAAGAAAAAGTTCAACAAATTTTCAGGTTACAAGTTTCAGAAGTAAATTGTATTTTTATCATATAGCAATGAACAAACCAAAATGAAGACAATATTAAGATAGCAATACTCCCTAAATTGATCCACAGATATAATACAATCCCTATCAAAATCCCTTCTAGTGTTTTGCCAAAATTAACAAGCTGATTCTAAAATTCATATAAAGTACAAGGAACCCAGGATTGCCTAAATAATTTTGAAAAAGAAGAAAGGAATTCTTTACATTTCTACAGTAATGAAGACAGCATGGTACTGGCAGAAGGATAGATAGATTGCTGGACTAGAACAAAGAGCCTATATGGAAAACTGAGTTTTATCAAGTGTGCCAAGAGAACTCAATGTATAAAAAATAATCTTTTCAACAAATGGTACTGGGACAACTGGATATTCACATGCAAAAAAATTATGCTCGATAATGTAATATTTACTGTGTGACCCTGTCTGCTAACCCTTGCTCTAGAGCATTGCCTAACAAGTCTTCCTTCCTGAGAGTCATCTTAGGCTCTAGGGAAATGTAACTTTGACTTATCATTTACATTTGTTTAGTGCTGGGGATTGAACCCAGGGACATTGTACCTCTGAGTTATACCCCAACCCAATTTTATTATTTTTTTTCAATTTGGAAACAGGGTCTCACTAAGTTGCTGAGAGCCCCGCTAAATTGCTGAGGTTATCTTCAAACCTGAGATTCTCCTGTCTCAGCTTCCCAACTACTGGGATTATAGGGATGCACTACCATGCCAGGCTTATTATTTACTATTTATTATTAATTAGGGCTCAGAGTCTGCAAAGTTGATGTTAATTTCTGGAGATTAAGTTGCAAATGAGTTTTGTTTTTTGTGAATGCAAAGTAATAGTGTCCAGTGGAAAAGATAACCCCAAAGGTTATGGTATTATTGTTCTTAAGGACACTAACCAGTTTTATGTCTAACTTAGAATCTTATTTTGGCCTATTTTTATTTCCAGATTTTAAATTCAATCTCTCATATCTTTCTTTGAATGCACTTTATCATCCATATGGTTCCCTCAGTGATAATTTGAATAAATCTTTGATATACTCACTATTTTTTTGCGGTACTGGGCATGGAACCCAGGGACATTCTAGCTCTGAGCTACACCCCCAGCCCTATTTTTTATTCTTTATTTTGAAACAGGGTTCGAGGCCAGCCTCAGCAACTAAGCGAGACCCTCAGCAATTTAGCAAGACCCTGTTTCAAAATAAAAGAGGGCTGGCTGGCAGTGTAGCTCAGAGGTAGAATGCCTCTGGGTTCAATTCCCAGTACAAAAAGAAGGAGGAGGAGGAGGGGAGAGGAGGAGAAAGCATTGATTAGACAATCTGGGGTATGTGGATTAATTTGACATATCTGGACCATGAATATAAACATCCATTCTACAGGCACATGCCTTTAGGAAATTACTATGAGATGTTAAGTTAGCAGGCACCTTTTTCTTTCCCTAATGGACATTGCTGTATTTTCTGCCCTTGCCCTCTTCCCGTCCTCCACATCATTATCTTCCCTTATAACCTTCCTCTAATCTTTCCACAGTCACATTATGTTATAATAACACCTTGTAACAACCTTGGACCCAGACTTGTCCCCCTCAAGTTCCTCTTGGCTATGTTTCAAGCACGCAGTGAGCTGCTGTTGTCAAGAGGCCTTGGTTTCTTTCTTCTACTTCCTTTGCCATGTTTTTAATGCAGATTGGTTTGTATCATTAATCTTGTAATTTTATTTTATTTTTTTGCAGTACTGGGGATTGAACCCAGGGGCATTCTACCTCCAAGCTACACTCCTAGACCTATTTTTGTATTCTTTATTTTGAAACAGGGTCTCACTAAGTTGTGGAGGGCCTCACTAAATAGCTGAAGCTGGCCACGAACCTGGATCCTCCTGTCTCAACCTCCCAAGTACTGGGATTACAAGCATATGCCACCATGCCCGGCTATTAATCTTGTAATTAAAACCCTCGTTGGCTAAATTTCCAGCCTCTGCACCTCCCTAAGCAGCACATTCTTTCTGATTTAGTTAAAGTTATTCTTCTTGATCTTGTATCATTCCTGAACTATTTTGATACTTAAAAACTGCTTTCAGGGCCACGAGCTGGGAGCTGGACAGTCAGGAAATATATTTTTTCCAAGACAACTTCAAAGATGGGTCCTCTATGGGGAAAGGGACACTTTCAAGCTATAGGTTCATTTCTTTTAATAATAATGGGGTTATAATACTTGTTAAAATATGGAGGCTGAGACAGGAGGATCTCAGGTTCAAGGCCAGCCTCAGCAACTTAGCGAGATCTTGTTTCAAGATAAAAAATAAAAAGGGCTGGAGGAGGGGGTTGTAGCTTGGAGGTAGAATGTCCCTGGGTTTAATCCCCAGTACAAAAAATTATGGCCCCATGGACAGCCCTGGTTCTTGCTCCAGGTTCTGCAATATATCCCCTAAATAAATCCAAGCCAGGGAAAGAGTTTATAGCATCTTTGTGAAAACTTCATGAAGATAGTTGTCAAACAACTCTGGTTTTCAGTGAAGAATTCTTCTCATTCATGAGTAGTAATCCTTTTTCTCTTCCTTCTTCATGGAAACTGGTTCTCAAGACTGACCCTATTATTCAGAGATATTCAACAGATTGGCACCCCATCTTGGTGCTCCTTTTAGCAAAAGAAAGGCCTAGTGGTCAGTCAGCAGGCAACAAACTACTCTTCGAATCTATGCCTCATGAGACACTTTTCCCCTCCCTACTGGTTTTTCAAAATATTTTATTCAAGACACATTATTCCCATGAAAGTTACACATCGTTTTATTGAAATGTTGCTGTAGGGATATGCCTTTCATATACATTTATAAATCCACATATTCAGTTTTAGTAGAGACTGCCAAAACGTTTTCCAAAATGGTTGTAACAATTTACATTTTTACTTACAATATATGAAAGCACTTTTGGTTCCAGATCCTCATCATTTGTTATGGTCACTCTTTAATTTTGACATTGGTGAGTGTGTAGTGGTTTATCATGTGGCTTTAATTTGACCTCCTCTGACAACTAATAACATTGCGTACCTTTTCATATGTGTATTGGCCATTTGTATGTCTTGTATTAAGTGCCTCTCCAAGACTTTTGCTCATTTCTATGAATTGTTTGTCTTTTTCTTACTGATTTGTAGAAAATATTTATTTTGCAAATCAGTCTTTCTTCAGTTATATATTTTGTAAACATCTGCTCCTACCTCATGGCTTGCCTTTTCACTCTAATAATGGTATAATTTAATGGTCAGAGTTCTTTTTTAAAGTATTTAGTTATTTGGTGTTAGAGATTGAACCAAGGGGTATTCTACCTCTGAGCTACACCCCAAGCCCTTTTTATTTTTTGTTTTGAAATAGGATCTCACTAGGTTGTTGAGAGCCTTGCTAAGTTGCTGAGGCTAGCCTCAAAGCTATGATCCTCCTGTCTCAGCCTCCCAAGTATTGGGATTATAGGCATACACCACCATGCCCAGCTTCAGGAAGTTCTTCATTTTAATATATTTCAGTTTATTGATCTTTTCTTTTAATGGTTCATGGCTTTTTTGTGTCCCATTTAAGATATTTGCTATTCCAAAGTCAAGAGTATATCCTGAGCTGGGCAGCT
>PVJS01063370.1:0-10500 GCA_004027185.1 Glis glis | reverse complement strand
AATTTATATACTCTGTTTATAATTTTTAGTGACTGTCCTTAAATTTTTTTTTTTTTTTTGCGGTACTGGGGATTGAACCCAGGGGCACCTCCACGCTACACTCCCGGCCCTACTTTTTATATTTTATTTTTTGAAACCGGGTCTCACGAAGTTGCAGAGGGCCTCACTAAGTAGAGAGAGAGAGAGAGAGACAGGGAGAGAGAGAGAGAGAGAGAGAGAGAGAGCTGAGGCTGGCTGCGAACCTGGATCCTCCGGTCTCCACCTCCCAAAGTACTGGGATTACAAGCGTGCACCACCACGCCCGGCTCTATCCTTAAAATTTTAATGTGCATATATTCAAAACTTAAACTCTAAAGTTAATCAGCATCTCTATTTGCCTCTAATATCACATGAGATTCTTAGAAAACTTCATTTCTGTTTTCTTCTCCTGTCTTATGTGTTACTGCTCTCATGTTTTAATTCAATCTTGGTTCATAACCCTTATAGTTATTATTGATTTCTAAGTCATTTTTGTATTTATGCATTTTACCAATACTTTGCTCAATTTTCTTTATGTAATTTCAGCCCTTAATTCAATTTCCTTCTTTCTGAAATATATCCTTTAGATGTTCCACTACATATAACATTCTAGATTAATAGTTATTTTCATAGAATCCCTTGGAGTTATAACTTAGTCATCTTTTTTTTTTCTTTTTCAGGAATTTTCTTTGGCCTACCTGTCATTCCTTTGTAGGTTATCTGTTTTTTGTTTTGAGATAAAAGGGAGTGAACCAGGGGTACTCTACCACTGAGCTACATCTCCAGACCTTTCTACTTATTTTTTATACTTTTATTGAGGCATTATAGTCTCACATCATAATGAAGTCCATAGTGATAGTGACATACATGCACATAGCCCTTGGTGGCCTTTTCCCCGGCTCCCTCCCTAATCCCCCTCTCCCCATACAGTGCATTGAGATTGACATTGGTTTTCTCACCTATGTACATAATGTCCATAGAAGTGATTCCTTCATTGATTCTCCCTCTCTCCACTCCTTCCCCGAGACCATCTCCACCTCCCTGGCTCCACTGGAGTTTCTCCTTCATTTAAGTTCCTCTGATATCCCTAGTTTCCACATATGAGAGAAAACATACCACCCTTCACTTTCTGTGACTGGCTAATCTCACTTAACATAATGTTTTCCAGGTCCATCCATTTTCCTTCAAATGGCATAATTTTGTTCTTCCTTATTGCTGAGTAGAATTCCATTGTGTGTATATCCCATAATTTTAATCCATTCATCTGTTGATGGACACCTGGGTTGGTTCCATAATTTGGCTATTGTCAATTGTGCTGCTATAAACATGAATATGCATACACTACTATGATTTTCTGATTCCAGTCCCTTTGGAAAGATACCCAGGAGTGGTATATCTAGATCATATGGTGGATCCATTCCCAGTTTTCTGAGGAATCTCCACACTGATCTCCATGTAGGCTGAACTAATTTGCAATCCCACCAACAGTGTAAAAGAATTCCTATTTCCTCACATACTCACCAGCATTTACTTTTTGACTTCTTGATGATTGCCATTCTGATTGGGGTTAGATGGAATCTCATTGTAGTTTTGCATCTCTCTGACTGCTAATGATGTTGAACATTTTTTCATGTATTTATTAGCCATTTGCATTTTTACTTATTTTTTAAAAATCTGAGACAGGGTCTCACTAAGTTGCTCAGGCTGGCCTTAAACTTGTGCTCCTGAATAACTGGGTACAGGCATGCACCATTGTGATTGGGTAGGTTATCTGTTTTTTTAATTATAGGTGCTAGGATCTTCTCTTACTCTTTATATCCTAAAGTTCATCATATTCTGTGTAGGTTTGAATTTTTTATTTATGCTAATGATGTATTTTGTAAATGAATGATTCATAACTTCTATCTTTTTTAAAAATTCAAACTCATTGTTAATTTTAATATTGCCTCTTGCCCATTCATTCTATTCTTTCTTTATCATATGTCATTAATTAGATGTATGTTGAACCTTCTTATTATGTTTTCCAGGCCTATTACCTTTGCTCAAATTTTCCACCCATTTATTTTTTATTCTTTATTTTGGTTAACCTTTCTAGATCTATCTTCCAGCTTATCATCCTTGGTACATGGAAGCATTCATTAAATATATGCCGAGCAAATGAATCCTCTGCAAAGAGTTGTTTTGTTTGTTTTGTAGGCTTTCCTGATGATAAGCTCATTTTAAGAAAGTGAGTATCTGCTAAGAAAGGAGTATCTGTTGTGTTCAATATTCAGAAAGAGTAAACAATTGAATGAACAGCTTCCCCTCATTTGTAATAGTGCTTAAAACTAATTGTAGTGACTGAACATAAGGGGCAGCATAAACATCAAAGATATATGGTTTTGTAACATCAAAGGCAAGGTGGCAATACTGTTTTAAATCTTCTCCTAATGATCTTCTTATAATTATGCATCCCCAAGAAGAATGTCAACTGCTTTCTATGCTTGAAAATCTGCTTAACTATGCTTAATTCTTGTGCATTGGCTCATCTACAGATTGAAATGCTCTTTGCCTAATGAGAATTGTATCTGGACTTGGGGAGGAAACAGCTATTGCTATACAGTTAAAGGTGTGAATACCAGCTGCTTGTGGAAATTTCAATTCATTACATGACACAATTTTATCAAGGAACAAAAAAATCTTTGAATCTGTGGTTTTAGCCTTTACACTTGAACCTCATCTTTACCACTGATTTTCTGTGGAAACAATCAAGCAATTGGTCAATTTTTGTTATGTATCTGTTACTTCATTATATATATTCTTATATTCATATATACATATATATATATATATATATATATTCTTATATATAGTATATTCTTACCCAGTTTCCAGGGGGGGTCTGATTTAATATTTTTGGATAACATTTTCAAATATATACAATGAATATATACAATGAATATTGTTGTAGGACACACATTTTGAAAATTATTTTGTGTTTACAATTGTGGCACATACTGCCAACTGACCACTAATAATTTGATCATACCATCTGTAGTGAGTTGTTGCGAGACCGTGGATGCTCCTTCAAGGATTACATTCCCTAGCCTTTCTCTCTTGCACCCAGGTAGACCCTGTGACCAGTGTAATGTGTGCATCATTTCCAGGAAGAGACAGGTAACGATGGGCGATGTGTCTGATGGCAGAGCCAAACAAGGGAATCAGGGGTCCTTGAATTGCAGCCGGTAGATAAACTATCCCATAACATTAGCACTGGACTCCATGTGAGTGACAAACTTTCATTTTGTTATGCAACTGAGATTCTGGGTTGGTTTGTTATAATAGTTGCAATATTTACTTGATGAATATAATGTAAATTTAGCACATGCTAAATGTGTACCTATGTGTGCTTATATTTTTACAAAACCAATTTAACATTCATTTTTTTTTTGCGGTACTGGGGATTGAACCCAGGGGTGTTCTATCTCTGCGCTACACCCCCGGCCCTATTTTTTATACTTTATTTTGAAACCGGGTCTCACGAAGTTGTGGAGGGCCTCACTAAGTAGAGAGAGAGAGAGAGACAGGGAGAGAGAGAGAAAGAGAGAGAGAGAGCTGAGGCTGGCTGCGAACCCGGATCCTCTGTCTCCGCCTCCCAAAGTACTGGGATTACAAGCGTGCGCCACCATGCCTGGCTTTAGCATTCATTTTATACATGAAGAATTTGGGGAAAAAAGGAGATCTTGAAGGGTAAAGAAAACTTACTCAGATTACAGAATACCTTTGTTAATATCTAAACTAAACACCATGCTTTATTGATTATAGCAGGAGTCAACAAAGTATGGCCCCTGTTCAAATAAGGTCCACTGCCTGTGTTTCTAAATAAAGTTTTATTGGAACACAGTTATATACATTCATTTGCATATTATCTCAGACTGTTTTCTTTTTTTGTACTGGGGATTGAACCCAGAGGCATTCTACCTCTGAGCTACATCCCCAGCCTGATTTTATTTCTTATTTGGAAGCAGGGTCTCAGTAGGTTGCTGAGACCCTCACTAAGTTGCTCAGGCTGGCTTCGAACCTGCGATCCTCAGCCTCCCAAGTACTGGGATTACAAGTGTGCACCACCACGCCCAGCTCAGACTGTTTTCTTGCCACAGCCCCAGATTTAAGTAGTTGCAACAGAGTTCATATGACCAGTACAGCTTAAAATATTTACTATTTGGCTTTTTACTGAAAAAGCTGACATTATAGTTTATTTCCACTGATTCCCCAATTAAACTCTGGTATGGGATATAATAAAAAGTTAGGTTCTAATTTTTATATCCCTTTCATATTAATAGGGCAATAGGAAAATCTTTACATTTTATTTCATGTTTATGCTCTTTGTGTTTTCCATCTATAATTTATTTTATGAACCAAACTCCCTCTTGACTATTATTTGGAAACTGATGTATTCATCTTCTCCTTTAGTTTCTAATATTACTTACAAAGGCATTCTAGGAGGTAGGTTCTCAGACAAGCTTTTCCATCTTTTCCTCATCCTTACCCCAGTGCTGAGACTGAGCATATTCCAATCAGTGCACTCCTTTATACTACTCCCAGGTGTCTTACCAAATGCCCAGGAAAACAAGGGTTCTGGAGTTTTTATTAGTCAGATGTTTTTCTGTTCCTAGCTGCCTACAAAAGTTCCATCTTTTTATCCAGGCACAGCTATGCACCTCTAGTCCCAGCTACTTGGGAGAATGAGGCAGAAGGATTCATCAGTCCAGAAGTTCCAGGCCAGCCTGTGCAACATAGCAAGAACCCCCAAATACCATCTTTCTTTAAGAAATATTTCTCAGCAATTTTTACACTCAAGACTGTAGGCACTTCCTGGTTTCCAATTTATGTGTTTATATATATATGTATAATAAAATTTGTACTATGTATATTATGTACATATAATTATGCATATATAATCAAATTATGTATATATAATCTCAAACTATGTATATACATAATTATTTACATATCAGTTATGTATATACAATCTCATAATTTTCTCTCCACTTTTATTAAAATATATTGGAATGCAATGAAGAACATTTATTATAGGATTACTGCTAAATCCATTATAATTTATTTTAAATAATATAGAAACATTGATAACTAAGCTATCATTAATAAATAATATTTTCTTAGTCACCCATAACTGACTCTGACAAATTTGCTGTAAAACAATGTAGGAATATAACTGAATCTATATAAGAAGGGAAAAAACAGAGGCTCATAATCGGAAATTTTATTTCTTTCTGTATAAGTCACCTTTGCATGACTACAATGAATTACCTGATGCAACTAATTTTATAAAAAGAAAAAGTTTATTTAACTCACAGGTTTGGAAATTTAAGAATGTGGTCTCAGCTCAGTTCTTGGATAGCAATAGCAATAGTACGTGTCAGGACTAGAGATCATTTGATGAAAAGGAACAGAGAAAAAGGACGGATGGGGCCAGGCTTGCACCTTCATAATAACTCTTGTGAAACTCAAGGGGTCATATGAGAACTACCAAAGTACAAACTACCTCATGTCCCCAGTGATCTAAGGATTTCTCCCAGGTCCCACCTCCCCAAAGCCTCACTCTGTCAACCATGTCTTCCATACCACAAACACTCGTAGAGGCACAACCTGATTCAAAGCACAGCATTCTCAATGTAAACTGCAGTGCAAATTGACTTAAGCAGATAAAATCCAAAGAGAACAAAGTGCCTTGGAAAGTCCTTCTGGGTTTATTTGAAGCAAAGTCAAAGAGGGGGTAAGATGAAAAGCTGAGTTATACTGTTTCTGAGTAGACTTGAGAGGGAATAAATCCAGGCTAGAACTCAAAGGTAATGTCAGAAACCTTTTAGCCTGACCTATACTTGGGCTGACAAGAGAAACAAAAATATATTTGGCAAACACCTAGGAAAGTATTTCCAAGGCTCCATAACTCCAGCACACCTCGGTTCTTCAGGGCTGTCTCTTCCAGCTTTTCTTCCTCAACTCCAACTCACAGTTTCCCCATCAGCTCGAAGCCAAAGGATTCTCTGTTCTAACTGCCAGGTAAGTAGGGATGGAATTGGAAGGAAAAGCTCCCAGTCTGCTGCAGTCAATACAGAGTGCTTTCCTCACATTTCTTGAAAAATCAATTAACTATGACCTCCAGAAAATTCTTGTTATACATAATTTGAACAGTACATAACTTATTGTGTACTTCTGGTATATTATGGGTTACATTCATTTTACTAGGTGACCTGAGGATATAGCACCATAGAAATCATTGTGAGTCTGACAAAATGCATTTAAATACCCACCTTACAAAAAGTATTTTAAAACACAACACATTGACAAGTTAGAGATTGCCTCTGTGTGTTGATTTCATCACTAAAACTTTGTTTTACAGAGTGATTAAGAATTGGAAGGTCGGTGTGGTACTGGAGTAGCCGTCAGCATTTTCAAATCCATTGAAGGAAAGTTGAATTGGGGAGCTTTAGTTTGGGCCTAGTTGGATTCCTTTGTATGGTTGCTATCACTTTGGGATATCAATAAGTTATTTTTACTATCATCATGTAGGAATTGCTTTAGGTAATCCTACCACTACACACTTTTTATTGTATGAACTACAGATCCATCGAAAGATTTTACCAGGAGAAAAATATGTCCTACAGCACCAGAAATACATAAGAAATAGAAGAGGGGAAAAATTTGTGAGTAGTTTCATTTTGATGTATCTTGGTATTATTTTCTTTTTATTTATCCTGCTAATTTTTTTATTTATCCTGAGTTTTACTCTGGCATTTTTCATCAAATGTGGAAATATTTAAGTCATTATTTCTTTAAATATATGTTGTCTGTCTTGTCCTTCTGGAGCACTCATCCTATGTAAGATCATTTGATAATGTGACACAGGTAACTGAGGTTCTGTTTATATTTTTAGCCTTTTTCCCTTTCTCTCCATATCATTTTGAATAATTTTATTACCTTATCATCTAGGTAGCTGAATTTTGCTTCTTTATTAGGTAGTCTGTTATATCCATCCAACCTTTTTTTTTTTTTTTTTGCTGTACCAGGGATTGAACCCAGGGGCATTCTACCTCCGAGTTACACCCCTGCCCTATTTTTTTTATACTTTATTTTGAAACCGGATCTCACAAAGTTGTGGAGGGCCTCACTAAGTAGCTGAGGCTGGCCGTGAACCCGTATCCTCCGGTCTCTGCCTCCCAAGTACTGGGATTACAAGCGTGTGCCACCACGTCCGGCTCATCCAACACATTTTCTATTTGAAATACTGTATTCTCAGCTTTAAAAATTTAACTTGTTTCTCTTTTATATTATGTTTCTTTCCTACTTATATTCCTATTAATCCTCTGAAATATTTATAATAACTATTTTAATGCCATCATCTATTAATTCCATCAGCTCTGTCATTTCAGAGTCTGTTTTATTGACTGATTTTTCTCCTGGATTCAAATCATATTATCCTGTTTGGGGTATGTCTACTTATTTTGTAATAGATACTGGATATTGTGAATGTTAGGATATTGGGTATCTGAATTTTTTTATCTCAATCTTTCAAATTCTTTTTAATACTCTTTAAGTGAAAAAAAATCCAGACACAAATAACCTAACATTTGTAAATGGGAGGATGAAATGAACAGATTTATTTATAAAAAGAATTACTCAGGTATTTTTCTCTTTTTTACACTTTTACTGGTACATTGGCATAGTGAGATTCAAGTGATTTATTGATACATGTACACATCACTTAGAGTATATCCTTCTACATCCCACTCTGCTTCATCTTCCTTGCTCTCATTTGACACAATCCAATACTCATTCATGTTAAAAGCAATGAAGAAATTAGGGATAGAAGGAACTTACTTCAACATCATAAAGGCAATATATAATAAGCCCAATGCCAACACCATAATGAATAGTGAAAAATTGAAAGTATTTCCTCAAAAATCAGGAACAGAATAAGGATGCCCAGTCTCACCACTCGTATTTAATATTGGATTTGAAATTTTAGCAGAGAAATTAAGCAAGAGAAGAAAATTAAAGGGGTATGAATACAGAAAGAAGAAGTAAAATCATCTCTGTTTGCAGATACCATGATCCTGTACTTAAAAGACCCAAAAAACGCAACCAGAAGACATCTAGAGGTGATAAATCCATCAGAGTAGCCAAATACAAAATTGACTTACAAAAATAAATAGCTTTTCTATACACCAACCATGAACCCACTGAAAAAGAAATCCAGAAATAAATTCCATTCACAATAGCCTCAAAAAAATCTTAGGAATAAATCTTACTCAGGTATTGATGAGAGATGAAAGGCAGAGGGAATAATGACAAGTTTTTATTGAGAGTTCTGACACTGAGTGAAATCAGAAATGGGGATGGAAAGAAAAAACAGAATTGAGAGATATCTGGGAGGTAGACTGGTGTCTCTGTCCTCATGACCTGTTGTCCAACCTACTTGAACTTTTGGCGCTTCGAAGACACACCTAGGTGTTTTCCCCTCTGTGCTCTGGCAGTTATATTTCCCTCAACCTGGAATCCTATGCTTTCTCCCTAGTCCAGTTCAGATGCAACTCCTCTTTGAAGTTCTCTCTACTCTTCCTACTTTCCCAAATGGTATTCTAGTGCTGAGCACACAGCCATCTCCTAGTGCATGATGTTGATTTTAAGAGGCAACATTAGGTATTAGTCTCTCACATGGTTTTTAAAGCCTCATAATTTGGCTTTCCCCTTCCCATCTTTCCTTAGTTCCAAGTAGGGAGAAGAATGTTACATGCAAAGAAAGCACTGCCCAGAGGAGGGCCAGTAGTGACCCTGATGCTGATGGAGTTCAGAGACTCCTGCCCTTGCCTTTGTCCCCTTGATGGCTTGGGAATTAGACAAAGTTTAATTGTGGTTTTTAGAGGCAGTCAAGTTCAGGTGTAATTACAGATGGAAGATAAAATACTCCACAAAATTTGTTCTCTGGCACCTAAAGATAGAGAACTTGGACTCAGAACTGGCTTTAAATCCTGAATTTTCCACTTGCTAGCTGTTTTGCTATGGGAAACATACTCAACTCTTTTGAGTTTTTTTTTTATTTGGAGAAAGGTGATAACATATTCTACCATATTTTTATGGAGGGGAGACTTGAAAATAGGAATATATCTATATATACATATAATCTAGTTTCATAATGAACTAAATAGAAATTTTTAAAACTTATTTTTCTTACTCCTTTTCCAATTTTTACTTTCAGCATCCTTCTCAATCAATTCCTTCTTACATTTACATGCACTATTCTCATTTATCTCCTCCCCACCATAATGATGTTAGCAGAGAAGGCAGAGAAGGGAACTTATCTAGACTCTGTTTCAGAATAAAACAAAAAATAAAAAAGGCTGTAGGTGTAGCTCAAAGGTAGAATGTCCCTGGATTCAATCCCTAGTACCACAAAAAAAGAAGGTATCAATCAAAATGGACACTAGAACACACACACACACACACACACACACACACACACACACACATACACACACAGGTTTAGAAATACAGATGAACCCTGGCTGAGTATAATTCAATTTTTAAGGATAAAGAAACTGGGGTTCCCAGAATTCAAATTACTAACCAGAGTAAATGTTCCCTCTCCTTGGCATTATTTCTTCTTTCTTTTGCCTAACTAACTCCTACTGGTCTCTCAAGACACACTCATGATACCTTCTTCTCCTGTCACCTGTACCTCAGCCATTCTGGGGGACGTGTCCCTTGTCTGTGCTACCCTTGCCTCCTGTTACCTCTTTTTCATGGCTTATCACACTGCTATAATTTTCTGTGTTACTGTCCTTCACTGCACTATATCTTCTTTGAAGAAAGAGAACATTACTCATTCATGATCTTTTTGCCCAGTGTTTTTAATACAATATGTTTAAAATGATATTTTACTGAATTAGAGAACAAAAGTGAATAGTGAGGGAGAAATTGAGGCTATTTAGCAGTAAAAGTGAGCAAATCTAGGAATTCCTTAGATAAAAAGAACTAGAATCCATTGATTTTTGCTTGCAAGGCAAGGTGGTGGTGGTGGTGGTGGTATGTGTGTCTCTGTGTGTGTGTAAAGACAAAGAATACAGTTTTATCACTAAGATTGGGGACTGTATCAATTCTTTATTGTGCCCCTAGGCTAGTGCAATTGATCTATACAGAATATATCATGCTAAAATAGACACTGTAATCCTTGGAGAAGGATAGAAGTCACCAAAGTGCAGAGTAAAAATTTTGTGTGGAAAGGAGGAGAATTAAGCTCATCCTTTTGCTCATCTGATGGTGGCTGATGAAAGTCTCGAAGCAATAGCAAATACTGGCTCATTTTTCCCAGGTAAGCACAGAGGGACACCTTTCTTTCTCTTCCCAAAGAAACTCTGCTACAGATAGGACAGAAGGGAGGGTCTGTTTTTTTTTTTTTTTTTTTTTTTTTTTTTTTTTTTG
>PVJS01063369.1:0-10500 GCA_004027185.1 Glis glis | reverse complement strand
GTCAATCTCAGTACTCTGTATTGGGGGGGCACCAAGTGCTGTGTGCATGTATGTTACTGTCACCTTGAATTTCATTGTGATATGAGACTATAATATACCAATAAAAGCACATAAAAAATAAAATAGGGCTGGGGGTTTAGCTTGGAGGTAGAATGCCCCTGGGTTCAATCCCCAGTGCCACACACACACACACACACACACACACACACACACAAAATAAATAAAATTGCAAATCTGGGGTCTGGGTATGTAGTGGTAGAGTACTCACCTAGCATATGTAGGGCCTGAGTTAGGTCCCCAGCACTGAAAAAAATTTTTTTTTAATTGCATTTTTTTTTGTAAAATACATCTTAGCCCCAGGTGGTACACTGGCAGATGACATGATGCGTACAGATGTCTGCGTGTTTGCAGCACAAGAAGACCTAGAGACCATGCAAGCATTTGCTCAGGTAAGTAAAATTTTGCTTATTTTCAGTTAACTAGTATCCTTCTGACTGGTGTATAAAGCCTGTTCTGCTTTTAAAAGGTGGCAGATAGAATGTTGGAGTTTGATTTTAAATTTTAGGAATACTATTCTTGGTGCTGTATAATGAATTAGAAATAGATGCGTTGAAGAGCATAAAAAAGTAGGTTGGTACTCCATTTTTAAGAAAAATATTAATCTGAACAGGAGAATCAGTTCCCTGTAGTGATTTTCATAGTTGAATTATTCTGCATACTACTATTTTTAAAGATAATTATAGCCAGTCCGGTGGCACACACTTGTAATTCCAGCAAGTTAGCAAGACCCTGTTTTGAAATAAAAAGGGACTGGGGATATAACACAGAGGTAGAATGCCCCTAGGTTCAATCCCCACCCTTCCCCCCACCCCCAAGAAACAATGTTTAAGCTGTTGATGCAGTGGAAGACTTCCTTTGCTGTTCTAGAAATAACCTTCGTGTTCTTCATAGGTTTTTAACAAGTTAATCAGGCGCTACAAATACCTGGAGAAAGGTTTTGAAGATGAAGTAAAAAAGGTAGGGGATGTATGAGGAGGGGTTGGGGGTCTATCTCATTTGTAAAGCATATGTTTAACATTCATGGGTTCAGTCACTAGTGCCACAAGGGGGGCTCAAGGAGAGTATTAAATCTTAATTCAACGACAGGCTTAATACAATTTTAGATACTTAGGATGATGTCATTGAAATAATGTTTTTGAGTATATCATTTGGTTTGGCAGTGGAGCACACCTTTAATCCCAGTACTTAGGAGGCTGAGATTGGGATCGCAGATTTGAAGACAGCCTCAGCAATGTAGTGAGACTCTGAGCAACTTAGCGAGACCCTGTTTCAAAACAAAAAACGGGGCTCAGAGTGTAGCTCAAAGGTTCAACGCCCGTGGGTTCAATCCCCAGTACCACCACTAAAAAACATCTTAAGTGGGAGCCAGGTGTGGCGGTACATGCATATAATCCCGGTACTTGGGAGGCTGAGACAGGAGGATCTCAGGTTCGGGGCCAGCCTCAGCAACTCAGCAAAACTCTGTTTCAGAATAAAAAATATAATGGACTGGGGGTGTGGCTCAGTAGCTGAGATGTAGAATGCCCCTGGGCTCAATTCCCAATACCAAAAAAGGAATATAAATTGGGTTTGTTAGAGAGTAAAGGGTAGAAAATAGAGAATGAAGGATGAAATTCTAAAACAGTGAATACAATAGAAATAGAAAAATAGAGAGTAGAGGATGAGATTCTAATATGGTGAATAAGAAATTTAGCTTAGCTTAGTTGATATTTGAGTCCCAGTGTGTTAAGTGTTTTATAAATAGATGCACAGGGGCGGTCGTGGTGGCGCAAACCTGTAATCCCAGTATTTGGGAGGCTGAGACAGGAGGATCCCAGGTTCAAGGACAGTCTCAGCAAGTAGTGAGACTCTCATCAAACTAGCTAAACTTTGTTTCAAAATAAAATAGGGCTAGAGGTGTAGCTCAGAGGTAGAATGCCCCTGGGTTCGATCCCCAGCACCACAAAAAAATAAATAAATGAAAATAGAGCTGGGGGTTTAGGTCAGAGCTAGAATGTCCCTTGGTTCAATCCCCAGTACGACTAAATAAATAAATCATAGATGCACAGAAAATCTAGTAATAGTCATGTTTATTGAGTACCAGGCACTGTCCTAATTATATTAAATATTCATTAAAAATCCAAGGAGGCAAGTTTTATATCCACAATTTATATATAAGGAATCGGACAATTTGAGTAATTTGCCCAAGAACATTCAGCTAATGAATTATTGCAACTGAGACATATATTTGGGTAGTTAGGCCTCAGAGCCCACCTTTTTAACCAGTATAGTATGCTTTACTGCTTCTCTTAATGTAATGCAATTACTCTTTTAACCCCGAACTGTTTACTTTTACAGTTGCTGCTGTTCTTAAAGGGTTTTTCAGAGTCTGAGAGGAACAAGCTGGCTATGTTGACTGGTGTTCTTCTGGCTAATGGAACACTTAATGCCTCCATTCTTAATAGCCTTTATAATGAGAATTTGGTTAAAGAAGGTAATCAACTTTTAGTAAAGGATGGTCTTTGGTTGGATAAGGGTGGAGTAGATAAGAGTATGAAAGGTGAACTGATGTAAAAGGGCATGGTTTAGTTCATGGATATTACTTTTTAATAAGTTCATTCCAATTTAGTAGACTTTTAAGGTATATCTTTGGCATCTAAGTTTGATGGCTTTCTTTAGCATACAACAAATATCCAAGGTTTAGACAAAATGATTGTATCTAATAAAAGAAAAAATGCTGTGGAGATGTGGAAACATCTTTTTTTGTGTGTGTTGCATTGGGGATTGAACCCAGAGGTACTCTACCTCTAAGCTACATCCCCAGCCCTATTTTATTTTTATTTTGAAACAGTGTCCCACTCAGTTGCCAAGATTTCTCCCTACTTGCTGAGGCTGTCCTCAAACCTGCAATCATCCTGTCTAAGTCTCCCAAGTACTCCCAGCTTGGGAACATCTTTAATGGAAAAGATGACACATAGAAAAGATGTCAGAGCCAGGTGTGGTGGTACACACCTCTTATCCCAGCACTTGAGAGACTGAGACAGGAGGATTACAGGTTTGAGGGCAGCAAGTATGAAGCTGGAAAGAATAATCAGTTCCCTGTCGTGGCTTCAGTATTTTGGTACAGTAATTTTTTTTTTCGTACTGGAGATTGAACCAAGGGCTTTCTACCTTTGAGCTACACCCCCAGCCCAATTTTATTTATTTTGAAACAGGGTCTCACTAAGTTGCAGAGGGCCTCACTAAGTAGCTGAGGCTGGCTGCGAACCTGTGATCCTCCTGTCTCAGCCTCCCAAGTACTGGGATTACAAGCATGCACCACCACCCCAGCTATAGTAATTTTTTTTAAAAGCCAACTTTTAGGTAGGTATGGTAGCGCATGCCTGTAATCCCAGTACTTGGGACTCTGAAACGGGGATTGCAGGTTCAAGGATAGCCTCAGCAACTTAGGAAGACCTTGTTTCAAAACTAAAAATAAAAAAGGGCTGGAGGTGTAGCTCAGAAGTAGAATACCTCACAGTATTGGTTGGATTGCAAATTCGTCCAGCTACTATGGAGATTGGTGTGGAGATTCCTCAGAAAACTGGGAATGGGTCCACCATGTGATCCAACTATACCACTCCTGGTATCTTTCCAAAGGGACTGAAATCAGAATATTATAGTGATATATGCATATCTGTGTTTATTGCAGCACAATTGACAGTAGCCAAATTATGGAACCAAACTAGGTGTCCATCAATAGATGAGTGGATTACAAAATTACATGATATACACATAGTGGAATTCTACTCTGAGCAATAAAGAACAAAATTATGTCATTTACAGGAAAATGGGTTGACATGGAGAACATTATGTTAAGTGAGATTAGCCAGTTACAGAAAGTGAGGGGTTATGTTTTCTCTCATATGCAGAAGCTAGGGAATAATCAGGATACAAGAAGGACTTTAAATAATGGAGGAGAAACCCCAGTGGAGAGAGGGAGGAGATCTAGCAGGGGGTGGGGGTGGGGGTGAGGGAGAATCAGTGAAGGAATCACTTCCATTAACATTATGTACATATGTGAGAATACCAGTGCCAATCTCAATATCATATGGGGAAGAGAGGGTGTGTGGGGCAAGCCAGGGGAAAACTCACCAAATGCGGTGTGCATGTATGTCTCTATCACTATGAACTTTGTTATGAAGTGAGACTATAAGACCCTAATGCACCAATAAGAGTATTTTAAAAAAAAGTAGAATGCCTCTAGTTTCAATCCCCAGTACCAAAAAAAGCCAAATTTTTTTCCTGCATGGAGATTTTTAAGGGCCCTTTTTAACTCTCACAGCCCTGTCAAGTGTAGGAACTGTTGTTCTTACTTTACACATTAGGAAACAGTTTACACTGGGTGTAATCCCAATACTTAGGAGGCTGAGACAGGAGGATCATGGGTTCAAGACCAGCCTCAGCAATTTAGTGAGGCCCTCCACAACTTAGCAAAATGGTTTCAAAATAGAAAGGGCTAGGGGTATAGCTCAGAGGAAGAATGTTCCTGGGTTCAATCCCCAGTAGCAAAAAAAATAAATAGAGTAGTGAAATGGTAAATATTGTCAGGAAAGTTGAGGTTCGCTTTAGGGAGAGAAGGAGTATTCCATGTGGTTGAACTGTTCAGGGGGGGCAGGGAGTACAGCAGGATATACCAAGAATGAAATCCAGAAAGATACTTCTATTAGATAAACTCTTTTTTTCCTTCCCTTTTCACAGGGGTTTCGGCAGCTTTTGCTGTGAAGCTCTTTAAATCATGGATAAATGAAAAGGATATCAATGCAGTAGCTGCAAGTCTTCGGAAAGTCAGCATGGATAACAGACTGATGGTTTGTAATTTTTTTCTTCTCAATCCTGTCAACCCTAAAGTGAATGTAATGAGAGAGATTTCATTTTTAAATCTGAAGGGAGCCAGGTATGGCAGTGTATATCTGTAGTCTTCATACTTGGGAGGCAGAGACAGGGACTTGGCAGGTTCGAGGACAGCCTCAGCAATTTAGCCAGACCCCATTTCAAAAAATAAGAAGGGCTAGGAGTGTATAGCTCAGAGGTATAATATCCCTGGGCTCAGCCTCCATACCCACCCACCCCAGCCAATCTGAAAGGACAGAAAGTGTTTTCCTTAATGTGATTTAAAGACTATTAAACAGATTAAACTCTCCTTTTAGGAACTTTTTCCTGCCAATAAGCAAAGCGTTGAACACTTCACAAAGTATTTTACTGAGGCAGGCTTGAAAGAGCTGTCAGAGTACGTTCGGAATCAGCAAACCATTGGAGCTCGCAAGGAGCTCCAAAAAGAACTTCAAGAACAGATGTCCCGTGGTGATCCATTTAAGGATGTAAGTGTTTTTGTTTAAACCATCTTTTAAGCCGGGCGTGGTGGTGCAGTTTGTAATCCCAGTACTTTGGGGGGCGGAGACCGGAGGGTTGGGGTTCGCAGCCAGCCTCAGCGCGGGTGCGCGCGCGCTCGCTCTCTCTCTCTCTCTCTCTCTCTCTAGTGAGGCCCTGTTTCAAAATATAAAAAAAATAGGGCCGGGGGTGTAGCATGAAGGTAGAACGCCCCTGGGTTCAGTCCCCGGTACCGCAAAAAAAAAAAATCTTTTTATGGCTAAATTTCTGGTATAGATAATTTTCATGCATTTGAGAAACTTCAAAGTATTTCACAAGCCGGGCGTGGTGGTGCACGCTTGTAATCCCAGTACTTGGGAGGCTGAGACCTGAGGATCCAGGTTCGTGGCCAGCCTCAGCTACTTAGTGAGGTCCTCCGCAACTTAGTGAGACCCTGTTTCAAAATAAAGTATAAAAATAGGGCCAGGGGTGTAGCTCGGAGGTAGAACGCCCCTGGGTTCAATCCCCGGTACCACAAAAAAAAAAAAGTATTTCACCAGAGTAAGTTAATTAATAGTTGTAGAATGTTTGCTTCAGTCATTTTCATAGGTGTATTTAGTGCCTTACTGGTACCCAGAAACAGTAAAACTTGGGGGTTATAGAACGCAAGCCAGTGGACAAACCTGATTCTAGCCAATTTGTGTGTAAAATGAGGTTGAAATTCAAGGCCACTTCCAGTTCCACTGTTGCCAATTGCATGAAAAGGCGTTTTTAAGCCAGGTGTGGTAGCACGCGTATCTAATCTTAGTACTTGGCAGGCTGAGACTGGAGGATCATAGATTCAAGGACAGCCTCAGCAAGTAGTGAGATTCTCATCAACCTAGAAGGACCTTGTTTCAAAATAAAAATAAAATTGGGCTGGGGGTGTAGCTTGGTAGAATGCCCCTGGGTTCAGTCCCCAGTACCAAAAAAAAAAGCTTTTTTATGGTTTTGTAAAAAGTTGGAACTTGATGTGTGGGGTATATGTGCCAAAGCTAGCTTCTGTTACGAAATCTGGTTTATCTTGCAGATAATTTTATATGTCAAGGAAGAGATGAAAAGAAACAACATCCCAGAACCAGTTGTCATTGGGATAGTCTGGTCAAGTGTAATGAGCACCGTGGAGTGGAACAAGAAGGAGGAGCTTGTAGCCGAGCAAGCCATCAAGCACTTGAAGGTATTAGAGCTGTGCCTTACAAAACAAACTGTTCTGCTTTTAAGTGGGGATAAGTGAACTAGCGTTGTACCTTTTTTTGTGGTACTGGGGCTTGAACCCAAGGGCATTCTGCCTCACATCCCCCAGCCTCATTTTCTTTTCTTTTTATTTTGTAACAGGGTCTCACTAAGTTGTTGAAGGCCTCACCAAGTTGCTGAGACTGGCCATGAACCTGTGATCCTCTTGTCTCAGTTTCCCAAGTACTGGGATTATAGACATGCACCACCATGCCTGGCTCGGCATTGTACTTTCCTAAGAGAATTTACCACATCCTGTGGTTCCTGGGGATGACCCACCAAGAAGTAGATGAATAACATTGACTATTGATATAACACTAAGTCTATCTTGAGCTTTATTTGGTCCACAGGTTAAAAAACAAAAACATGGACAGGCGTGGTGGCACCATGTCGGTAATCCCAGTACTTGAGAGGAAGGTCGCAGGCTTGCAGAGCCAGCCTCAGCGACTTAATGAGGCCCTCTGCAACTTACTGAGATTCTCTGTTTCAAAATAAAAAATAAAATAGGCCTGGGGGGTGTGACTTAGAGATAGAATGCCTATTGGGTTCAATCATCAGTACCACCAAAAAAGAAAGATTTGCAATTTGATTTTTGCTTCTGAGGGAAAATTGGAGGACTTTTTCTCTAAAATGTTAACATTATTCAGTCATTAACCTGAAACGCTTGTAGAAGTATTGTTTATTTGATTTTGATGCTCAGTAGACTTTTCTGCTTTACAGTTCTTATTTTTAACTCCCAATAAACGGATTATAGTTGACAGTGATTATAAAAGATGAGGTGTTCTGTACTGTATTTTGCAGTGGTCCGTCATTGTACTGAATGACTAAGTCTTTTCTCTTCCCTTTGAAAGCAATACAGCCCTCTACTTGCTGCCTTTACTACTCAAGGTCAGTCTGAGCTGACTCTGTTACTGAAGATTCAGGAGTATTGCTATGACAACATTCATTTCATGAAAGCCTTCCAGAAAATAGTGGTGCTTTTTTATAAAGGTAATACAAATTTGAATTTTGTGAATATTTATTAAAAGCCCTTGAATGCTCAAAATAATTCAAGTGAGTATCTGAATAGCAGCTCCTTGAAATATTGTACTTCTAGTCATGGGACAGAGTTGTCTGTGATGAAATCTAGTGCTTTTTTTAGCACATTGCTATTGAAACATCTCTCAACCCTATTCACAAGTAAAAACCCAAAGTGTTGGCCTACTGTGGGGGTACATGCCTATAATCCCTGTACTTGGGAAGCTGAGACAGGAGGATCACAGGTTCCAGGCCAGCCTCAACAAGTGTTGAGACTCATCAACCTCTCAAGACCCCGTTTCAAAATAAAAATAAAATAGGGCTGGGGGTGTAGCTTGGAGATAGAATGCCTCTGGGTTCAACCCCAGTACCGAAAAAAACCAAAGCCATCATGATGTGATCTGAAACTGCCTCCAGTACTCCAGCAAAATCACATTCCCCAAGTTCCTTCCCAGACACACCCTTCATGTCTAGTCTTCAGCCTGTGAGAAGCCAGCCTCCCATGGCATTATGCCACCACTCAGTGTTGGCTTGTATTTGTGCTCTAAGACCATTTCAGAATTCTTCTGTAACACACACACACACCACTGGTTTTGTTCCCTTTCCTGTGATCACAGTTGCAGAAACCTGCTCTAAAGTAATAAGCCAGGCATGGTGGTGCATTCCTGTAATTCTAGTACTAGGGAGGCTGAGACAGGAGGATCAGACTGGGGGTGTAACTCGGAGGTAGAATGTCCCTAGGTTCAATTCCCATCATCACACAAAAATAAATAAATAAAATGAGTAATAAAGACAAATCTCAGCCAGATGAAGTGGCACATGCCTGTAATTCCAGTACTTGAGAGACTGACATAGGATGATCACAGGTTCAAGGCCAGCCTTGGCAACTTAATGAGACCCTGTTTCAAAATAAATAGGGTTGGGGATGTAGCTCTGAGGTATAAGATCCCTGGGTTCAATCCCCAGCATCACAATAAAATGAGAAAAGACCTATAACCAGATATGATGGCACACACCTGTACTGTAATCCCAGTACTTGGGAGGCTGAGACAAGAGGATCACAGGTTTGAGGCCAGCTTCAGCGACTTAGCAAGACCCTGTTTTAAAATCAAAAATAAAAAGGGCTGGTGATATAGCTCAGAGGTTCAGTCCCCAGTACCAAAAAGAAAAAGATTTCTGTTGGAAGTAAACCTGTTGCAGGCAGTTTATTTACTGGTTTGTGATGGCACTTTGCAATCAGCAAAAATGATTGTTTTTACTTAACTTTCCAGGAAAATGTTTGCAAAGCATTTGTGCCTTAGGTGGTTCTGACTCTGCCTGAAGTGGAGACATGTATTCAAGCTCCCCTAATGTAATGATTTGTCGTTGTTCTTCATAGCTGAAGTCCTGAGTGAAGAGCCCATTCTGAAGTGGTATAAAGATGCACATGTTGCAAAAGGGAAAAGTGTCTTCCTTGAGCAAATGAAAAAGTTTGTAGAGTGGCTCAAAAATGCTGAAGAAGGTAAGACATTCCTTTGTACAGTTTGTTTGGAAAGCAATTTAATGTCATAATGTCCACAAGCTCTCTCCTTTGATTCAGTTGTCACTTTGTACCTAGAGTACAGATTTTTGTTCACTTATAGACTTGCAAATCATCATTTGATTGAAAACAGGTGGGGGAAATTAACTTTAATTACTATAGTATTTTAATGGCTCTGCCATAATACTAAACGTTCTTAGGAGGGAAATTGATATTTTTTAGATACTTTTGAATATCTTCTTCATCCAAGTAAGCTTATTAATAGAATTCCTCCTTAATTATGATTTTGAAAGTTTCAAAATAATGATGGAAATTTTTGCTTTCTGATATATAATATTTGACTACATTTTCCTCCTTTCTAGAATCTGAGTCTGAAGCTGAAGAAGGTGACTGAATTTTGAAACCACATCCTCAGTAAAGCAAACAGGAGTTGTAGATAAAATGTCATGTCTCATGTGTCCTGGTTCTTACATTTTCCTACCTCCCTATATCAAGCATGATATAAGGGCTTTCATGGCAAATTTTATTTTAATTGTTTCTATGGTTACTCAAAATGTTGGGTTCAGTTTATAAAACCATGTTTTAAGTAGCTACAGGAGCTATAGATTTGAATCTAATGTTGCATTAGTCTTTTCAGTTATCTTCTACCTCCTGTATTTTCTACTGTAATAATGTAATTTAAGGCCTTCCACAATGAACAGTTCACTTTATTCCCTGGGTTTTCTATATATAAACAGTTTTCAAGGTATGATTTGGTTAAAAATAATTTGTTATAAAAATTCTGTTTGCAAATTAAACTGTAAGAGTATCCAAAATCTCAAAAGGCAATGATTTGTGTGATAATTTGGTATGCCCAGAGCCCTATTCATCAATGAAAATGTCTTCTACAGTAATTAATTCATAAACATGGATCCTGAGTATTTGGACCATCTCTTGCATGTTGGCATTTTCTTTTGTCTTGAGCCCCGTATGTCCTTAGGTCAGTTGTTTGCTCTGGTTTTCATCCTCAGTGAAGCCATAAAGAACAAACTTGAGAAGTTTGAAGAATCATACAGCAGAGGTGGGAAGAAGAAAGGCAAACTTTTTCCCATTGAGAAACTTCTGCGTTCAGTTTGAATCTTTCCAGGCAAAACAAATAAGTGTTCATTTCATTCAACCATTTTCAAATGTACCTTAGAAAAGTCATCGTTTAAAATATTTTGTGCTCAGAATACCCTTAAGATTGATAGGAAAGGACTTCTAAAGGAGTGAGTAAAGAAAATAAGTGATAAACTAGAGCCAATAAAATTGTTGGAAATGTTAAG
>PVJS01063368.1:0-10500 GCA_004027185.1 Glis glis | reverse complement strand
GCGGTACCGGGGATTGAACTCAGGGGTGTTCTACCTCTGAGCTACAGCCCGGCCCTATTTTTTATCCTTTATTTTGAAACCGGGTCTCACGAAGTTGTGGAGGGCCTCACTAATTAGCTGAGGCTGGCTGCGAACCCGGATCCTCCGGTTTCAGCCTCCCAAGTACTGGGATTACAAGCGTGCGCCACCACGCCTGGCTATCTTTTTTCTTTTTATTTTGTGGTACTGGGGATTGAACCCAGGGGCATTCTACCTCTGCGCTATACCCCCAGTCCCATTTTTTATTCTTTATTTTGAAACTAAGTTGCAGAGGGCCTCACTAAGTAGCTGAGGCTGGCTGCCAACCTGGGATCCTCCTATCTCAGTCTCCCAAGTATTGGGATTACAAGCATGCTCCACCAAGACCGGTTTCTTTCTTTTTTTTTGTGGGCAACTTCCCAAGCCCTTTTTATTTATTATTATTTTTGTGTGGCACTGGGGATTGAACCCAGGGTGTTCTACCTCTGAGCCCTATTTTATTTTATTTTTATTTTGAAACAGGGTCCTGCTAGGTTGATGAGTGTCTCACTACTTGCTGAGGCTGTCCTAGAACCTGTGATCCTCTTGTCTCAGCCTCCCAAATACAGGGATCACAGGCGTGTGCTACCACGCCTGGCCATATCTATATTATAAATAGTGAATTTATAATTGAAAAATAGCTTTCTGGAGCTGGTTGCCCAACATATAAGTTTACTCCTCCTATTTTCTGTCTTAAGCTGTCATAAGTTTTAGAGGTAGTACCTTCTTTCTCCACTGGGAATTTTTTTCCCCCTTGGTACTAGGGATTGAACCCAGGGGCATTCTACCTCTGTGCTACACCCCAGCCCTTTTCCCTTTTTATTTTTTAACTTTACAGAGCATTTATTAACATCAGGCATGGCTCTAGATACTAAAAATTACAAAGATTTTTCCCCCTTTTTTAATACCTTTTTTGGGTGCATTATAGTCTTACATCATAGTGTAGTTCATAGTGATAGTGACATACATGCACACAGCACTTGGTGATCTTTCCCCCAGCTCCCTCCCTAATCCCCCTTCCCCAAACCAGATATTGAGATTGGCATTGGTATTCTCATATGTACATGTCAATGGAAGTGATTCCTTCATTAGTTCTCCCTCCACTTATTTTTATTTTGAAACAGGGTCTCACTAGGTTGATGAGTCTCACTAAGTTGCTAAGGCTGTCCCCAAACCTGCGACCCTCCTGTCTCAGTCTCCCAAGTACTAGGATTACAGGCATGTTCTACCACACCCAGCTGATATGTGAGATAGAAACTAGAGTAAGGGAGTTAGCGATAATTGCAGTTTTCTTATATCTTTAAAGGAAATAAAGTTGTATGTGGTCAGGCCCCATTCACTTAAATCTTTTTTTTTTCTTTTCATTTTTGGTGCTTGAAATTGAAGCCAGGGGCATTCTACCTCTGAATCACACCCCCAGCCCTTTTTATATTTTATTTCAAAACAGAGTCTTATTAAGTTGCTGAGACTGGCTGGCCTTAAACCTGCCATCCTCCTGTCTCAGCCTTCCAAGTACTGGGATTATAGACATGTGCTATTATGCTCCGCTCTTGGCTTACTTTAATCTTTTTTACAAGAAATTTTCTAGCCGGGCGTGGTGGCTGGCTAGAAATTTTCTTTGTTTTGTGGTACTGGGGATTGAACCCAGGGGCATTCTTACCTTCGAGCTACACTCCCGGTTCTATTTTATTTTTTTTTATTTTGAAACAGGGTCTCACTAAATTGTGGAGGGCTTCACTAAGTTGCTAAGGCTGACTTTGAACCTGTGATCTTCCTATTTCAGCCTCCCAAGTACTCAGATTACAGGTGTGCACCACCACACCTGGCTAGACTTTATTTTTTATTTTTTGGTATTGGGGATTGAGCCCCATTCTACCTCTGAGCTACACTCCAAGCCCTGTTTTATTTTTTATTTGGAAACAGGGTCTGTCTCATCCTCCCAATACTGTGATTACAAGCATGTGCCACCACGCCCGGCTCACACTTCTATTTCTAAAACTTTCTTATCACCCCAAACAGAAACTATCTACCCACTAAACAATAATTTTTCATTCCTTCCTCCAGCCCCTCTGTAATTTTTTTTTTTTTTTTGCAGTACTGGGGATTGAACCCAGGGGCGTTCTACCTCCACGCTACATCCCCGGCCCTATTTTTTTATACTTTATTTTGAAACCGGGTCTCACGAAGTTGTGGAGGACCTCACTAAGTAGAGAGAGAGAGAGAGAGAGAGAGACAGGGAGAGAGAGTGAGAGAGAGCTGAGTCTGGCCGTGAACCCGGATCCTCTGGTCTCCGCCTCCCAAAGTACTGGGATTACAAGCGTGTGCCACCACGCCCGGCTTCCCTCTGTAATTTTTTAATCTACTTTCTGGGTTTATGAATTTGCCTGTTCTATTTTTTTCTCTTTTGCCATGTCGTGAATCAAACCCAGGGCCTCATTATACTAGGCAAGGGCTCTGCTGCTGAGCTACACCCCATTCCTGCCTATTCCAGATATAAGTGGAACCACAATCATTGTGTTTTTGTGCCTGGCTTATTTCACTTAGCATACTTTTTCATTGCTATAAGTCAAGTCATAGCATGTTTCAGAACTTCATGTCTTTCTAAGGCTGCAAAGTATTCTTTTATTTGTACATATCATATTTTTTTTATTCTGTTGGACACTTGGATTATTTCTGCCTTTTGGCAGTTGTGAATAATGCAGCTGTGAACATTGATGTACAAGTATCTTTTTTTTTTTGCGGTACCAGGGATTGAACGCAGGGGCATTCTACCTCCGCGCTACGCCCCCGGCCCTATATTTTATACTTTTATTTTGAGACCGGGTCTCACGAAGTTGCGGAGGGCCTCGCTAAGGAGAGAGAGAGAGAGAGACAGGAAGAGAGAGAGAGAGAGAGAGACAGGGAGAGAGAGAGAGAGAGAGTGAGCGAGCATGCGCGCACGTGCGTGAGCTGAGGCTGGCCGCGAACCCGGATCCTCCGGTCTCCGCCTCCCAAAGTACTGGGATTACAAGCATGTGCCACCATGCCCGGCCTACAAGTATCTTTTTTTGTGTGTGTGTGTGTGTGTATGGAACTGGGGATGGAACCCCAGGGCCATTCTACCTCTGAGCTACACCCCCAGCCCTATTTTATTCTTTTATTTTGAAACAGGGTCTCACTGAGTTGCAGAGGGCCTCACTAAGTAGCTGAAACTGGCTGTGATCCTCTTGTCTCAACCTCCCATATACTGGGATTACAAGTGTGGGCCACCACGCCTGGCTACAAGTATCATTTAAATCCTTTTTCAAGTCTTTTTTGTATATACCTAGGAGTAAGAATTGCTGGGTCATTCTGTGTATATATGTGTATGTGTGCGGGCCACCACGCCTGGCTACAAGTATCATTTAAATCCTTTTTCAAGTCTTTTTTGTATATACCTAGGAGTAAGAATTGCTGGGTCATTCTGTGTATATATGTGTATGTGTGCTTGTGTTTTAATCCCTTTTTAGGATTAAAAGAAAGAATTTGGATGGATCTGAACCAATCTCTCAATGGCATAGAAAAACCATGTACAATGAATTTGCTCCTTTGTGAAAAATAAATTTGTGCCTGGCATTTCCATTATACCACCTCCTTTCAAGTGGTTTCTTTCTTTCATTCCTTCTTTCTTTGGGCAGTGCTGGCAAATCACACATGCTAGGCATGAGGTGATTTCTGAGAACAATCTTTTTTGTGTGTGTGGTCTAGGGGGATTGAACCCCAGGGGTGTTCTACCTCCAAGCTATACCCCCAGCCTTTTTTATTTTTTATTTTGAGATAGGAGTCTTGCTAAGTTGCTGAGGCTGGCCTTGGACTTAAGATCCTCCTGCCTCTGCCTCCCAAGCGATTACAGATAATTACCACCATGCCTGGCTTTAAAAAGAAAAAATTCTTTATTTTAAGGTACTGGGGATTGAACCCAGGGGCATTCTACCTCCAAGCTACACCCCCAGCGTTTTTTATTTTTCTTTTTGTATTTTGAAACAGGTTTCGCTAAGTTGCTAAGGGTCTTGCTAAGTTGGGGAGGCTGGCCTCAAACCTGAGATCCTCCTGTCTCTTCTTCCCAAATACTGGGATTACAGGTGTGTGCCACCATGCTTGGCTAAAACTCTTATCTTGATCAAAGGGTTTGGATTAGGGATTTCTAACTTTATTTCTAAGCACTTGCCATTATATATGTTTTTTCTAAAAATTAAAGTCAAAAGTAAAATGTATTCTCTGGTTCAATTTGTCTGTTGAAGTGTGTGTTAATACATATTAATATAAACTGTGATATTCTATACCTTCCTATTAAATATTTGTAAGAGAACCTCTGAATGAAATACCAACCTATTTCCCTTTGGAAAACACCTATTAAACCTACGGAGATAAGCTATTTAGAATGCGAATTAAGATATTCTTCTGTGTTAATAAGCAAGGAATAGCCAGGCATGGTGGTTCACGCTTGTAATCCCAATACTTGGGAGGCTGAGACCGGCTAGCCTCAGCTACTTAGTGAGGCCCTCTGCAACTTAGTGAGATCCTGTTTCAAAATAAAGAATAAAAGCCGGACGTGGTGGCACATGCTTGTAATCCCAGTATTTGGGAGGCTGAGACCAGATGATCTGGGTTCGCCGCCAGCCTCAGCTACTTAGTGAGGCCTCCGCAACTTAGTGAGATCCTGTTTCGAAATAAAGAATAAAAAATAGGACTGGGGGTGTAGCTCCGAGGTAGAATGCCCCTGGGTTCAATCCCCGGTACTGCCAAAAACCACAAAACCATATATATATATATATATATATATATATATATATATAAAATAGGGATGTAGGTGTTGCTCAGGTAGAATGCCCCTGGGTTTTCAATCCCAAGTACCACAAAAGAAAAAAGGATTTTTGGCACTCTACAAGATTACTGGAATATAGTATTACATGATAGTCCAAGCTAATTTTAATGCAACTGAATCTTTTTTTTAGGATAATGTCAGCTGATTTGGCTTATATCCTTTTCATGAGGAATTTTAACTTTTTCTTTGTGTACTAATCATTTTGAAGAAATTGCCTTCTTTTTCTTTGTGGAATGGGATTGAACCCAGGGGGATTCTGCCTCTGAGCCACACCACCAGCCCTTTAAAATTTTTGTGTGTGTATTGAAACAGGGTCTCCGTAGGTTGCTGAGGCCATTCTGGAGCCTGTCATCCTCCTGTCTCAGCCTCCCAAGTGCTGGGATTACAAGCGTGATCCACCATGCCTGGCTCTATTTTATTTTTATTTTGAAACAGGGTCTCCCTAGGTTGATGAGAGACTCACTACTTGCTGAGGCTCGCCTTGAAACCTGTGATCCTCCTGTCTCGGCCTCTCAAGTTACTAGGATTACAGGGTTGCGCCACCATGCCTGGTTTAGTATTACATTTCTTTTTTTTTTTTTTTCGGTACTGGGGATGGAATCCAGGGGCCTTCTACCTCTGGGCTATATCCCCAGACCTATTTTATTTATTTGGAAACAGGGTCTTGATAAGTTGCTAAGAGCCTTACTCAGCTGCTGAGGCTGGCTTCAAACCTGTGATCCCTCCTGTCTCAGCCTCCCAAATACTGGGATTACAAGCATGCGCCACCATGCCCGGCTTTAGTATTACATTTCTAATCACTATATAATTCTTACCTTGGGTTCAGTCTTTTTAAAAAATGTGCCTTTCTTTGATTACTATTGTGCATGAAATAGGCATTTTGGAATTGGAGAAATGGACTTTAGTTTGTTATAAAATTAACTGTATATGTAATTGTAGCAAGACAGCTAATCTTTCTGGGGTGGGCTTGTGCATTATAAAATAATAGAACAAAGAGAACTAAAGTATCTTCAGTTTTCTTCTTGATCTTTGTGTTGTAAGTTTGAAATGGAAAGATGGTTGAAAATAATATAATATGAAAAAGAAACAGGGCATGATGTTAAAAAAAATCAGTGTTATAGTACCTCTCCATTTACCAGTCTGACTTGAAGCTTGTTTTGAAGCAGAAATATATTGAAAATTTAGAAGTGCTTTAGAGAATAACATAGTAAAAAATATTAAGAACCTCAGTTTTTGTTAGTGATGATAGTGTGTCAAAATCTCTGAACTCTCTTCCTTTCATTCACTATAAAATACTTTATTTTGGTCCTGTCCAGTATTAACAGCAGGATCAATAAATTAAAGCTGAAGTATAGCAGGAAAAAATTTATATGGAATTAATTATTGGCTTGTTTTGAGGTACAGCAGATCAGAACAGCAAGGACACAGATAAACCTAATCCCTGAAATGGATCTCCAACAAGAAACACAAGAAGATTTAAAGAATGGCTGGAGTCTGTTTTCAGAGATAAAAGAAGTCACCACATCTATTAAACAATAGCTGACCAGAATAAAAGATGAAAAATGAAACAGCGACAGGCCAGTTAAGTTCATCTTTGAAACTCATAAAGGAGAATTAAAAACAAAACAGGGAAATAAAAAATGAAGTAAAAAAAATTCATAATGGAAAAATTAAGGCAATTGAATAAATGGGAAAGAAGATGCAACAGACTGAGGACACAATTCCAGTAGTAGTCCATCCCTCCTTATCCGTGGTTTGGCGTTCTGCAGTTTCAGTTACCCGCGGTCAACTGTGGCCTGAAAATATTAAATGGAAAATTCCAGAAATAATTCTTTAGTTTTAAATTTCATGTAGTTCTGAGTAGTGTGATGCAGCCTCCTGCCGTCCCATGCGGGACATGAATCATCCCTTTGTCCAGCATATATTCGCCTATGCCCTAGCTGGCTGGGTTATCAGATCGACTGTTGAGGTACCACAGTGCTTGTGTTCAACTATTATTTTACTGTTAAAAATGGCCCCAAAGCTCAAGAATGCTCATGCGCGCAATTTGGATATACCAAAGAGAAGCCGGAAAGTGCTTCCTTTAAGTGAAAAGGTGAAAGTTCTCGACTTAGTAAGGAAAGAACAAAAATCATATGCAGAAGTTGCTAAGATCTATGGTAAGAACGAATCTTCTATCCGTGAAATTGTGAAGAAAGAAAAAGAAATCCGTGCCAGCTTTGCCGTTGCCCCTCAGAACGCAAAAGTTACGGCCACGGTGCGGGATAAGTGCTTAGTGAAGATGGAAAAGGCGTTAAGTTTGTGGGTGGAAGACATGAACAGAAAACATGTGCCCATCGATGGCAGTGTGTTGCGCCAGAAAGCACTGAGCTTGTACAAAGACTTGAGCACGGCTTCCCCCGACAGGTGCCGTGCCATTCAGGAGAGAAAGCCATTCACTGCGAGTAAGGGATGGTTGCACAGATTCAGGAACAGGTTTGGACTGAAAAATACAAAAGTTACTGGAGAGGCTGCATCTGCCCATGAAGAAGTTGCTGCCACATTTCCGGCAGAGTGGAAAAAATTGATTAAGGAGAAAGGATATCCCCCAAAGCAAGTCTTCCATTGTGATGAAAGCAGGCAGAAGAAGGGTGAGTACAGTGCAAAAAGGTATTTTGACACAGAGAGAGAGAGACTACATTCACATCACTTTCTGTCACATATATTGTTAAACTGCTCAATTTTGTTACTTTCGTGAGTCTCTTATTGTGCCTACTTTGTAATTAACCCTTATCATAGTAAGTATGTATAGAAAAATACCTATAGACTATGGGGGGTTTCGGGCATCCTCTGGGGTCTTAGAGCCTATCAGCTGCTGATAAGGGGTGATGACTATGTTCTTTTGTGTGCCTGTCTTCTTTTTTATCCCTTTTTCTCTGATAGCAGTATCCTGCTTTGCCTTTTGAGTAACCACCTTCTTTCTAGTCCATGGGGGTCTAGTCTAGTTAGACTGTTAATCACAGCGTATCCTGTGTAATCGTGTTCTGACTAGCTGTAGTAATTGGACTTTGGGTAGACTTGTGACACAAATGCCCAGATCTTTTATAGAAAAAGTATCAGGAAGATGTGATAGTCTTTTGCTTTGGGATTACAATTCAGGAAGGAGTGTGGTAAGCCTAAAGATGCACAAGCCTATCATGTCTGTCGTAGCAGGAGGAAACCTATCTGCTCTAGAAGTGAGGTCCTGCAGGGAGAGAGTAGAGAAAATTCTAATTACATGTTTTGTGTTCTAGGATCTAGCTGTATATGGAGTCAGTACAACCTTTAGATAAAATTAAAGTGATGCAATAAAATTTCTCTTTTTTACTTGAGTTGGCTTGAGTTGGGAATATATAACCCCACAATCTAAGTTCTGATTTTCATAGTGTTTAGAGAATAAAGAATATGTAAGGTACGGTTCTCAGAGTTGATGTGGCTAGTGATTCTTACTGAAAACAACCAAAAATATTCTGAAATTATTAAACTTTTATAAAAACACCAAAAGTTGTGAAGACAGGAATTTTGAAGGAAAGATTAATATTAAAATGAAAATAGAGGGCTGGAGGTAAAAGCTCAGTAGTAGAGTGTGTGCTTAGCATAGATAAGACCTTGGGTTCAGTCCCCAGTAGTTGATATGTGTGCTCGTGCATGTGTGCACGTTTGCATGCGCACATACACATATACAAAAAAGAAAACGAGAACTCAGAATAGAAACAGGAATCACTTGTACCATAGGAACTTGTTTTGAAAGCTTTGTGGGGTGAGAGGCTCAGAAATTAAAGCCCAGAACCTGCACAAAATTCATGGGTCCAAGAAGATTCTTCTCCTTAATAAGGTGAGACCCCCAAATGAAATAGGGGTCAACCTTCATCCTTGTTTGTGGTCTGAGTTAACATCTGAATAGTCCAATGGCTTGCATTCTGGTGATTCCAGGCTGATTCTCAGACACCTGGAGGAAGCTGCTTTCCTTCTAGACTTCAAATTATAAATAAGGCTGGGTGTGGTGGCGCACGCTTGTAATCCCAGTACTCGGGAGGCTGAGACCGGAGGGGTTCGCGGCCAGCCTCAGCTACTTAGTGAGGCCTTCCACAACTTAGTGAGACCCTGTTTCAAAATAAAGAATACAAAATAGGACTGGGGGTATAGCTCGGAGGTAGAATGCTCCTGGGTTCAATCCTCAGTACTGAAAAAAAAAATTATAAATAAGTTTTCTTTTTAACTTAAAATGATCAGCACACAGTAAGAAAGATAATCAGGCATTCCTGGAATAAGTACTAGGAGTATAAGTAAGAACCACTAGAAACAGCAGAAGTGGACCTGCAAAGGCTTGAGATTTCGGAATTCCTAGAGATGATGACTTACCCCTAGGAATATGACAAGCTTGAAAATCTTCAGGGAGTAGGAAAGTATAAAATGTGACGTAGCATCAAATAGAAATCCCAGAAATGAAAATTAGATACAAAAATTAAAAATGGTGGGAGGTTTTAGCAACAGCATAATACAGATAAAGAATTAAAACTGGGTGTGATAGTCCATGCCTGTAATCCCAATACTTGTCAGGCTGAGGCAAGAGGAACACAGGTTGGAGAACAGCCTCAGCAACCTAGTGAGACCGTTTCAAAACAAAAAATAATACGGGCTGGGGGTGTAGCTCATAGGTAGGATGCTCCTGGGTTCAATCCCCAGTACCACACACACACACACACACACACCAAAAAAAAAAACCGAGAGAATTAGTAGCCTGATTTGATGGCGTATGCCTGTTCTCCCAGTACTTGGGAGACTGAGACAGGAGGATCACAGGTTGGAGGCCAGTACATGGTAAGTTAGCAAGACTGTTTTTTTTTTTTTTTTGTGGTACTGGGGATTGAACCCAGGGGCATTCTACCTCCAAGCTACACCCCCAGTCCTATTTTTTATTCTTTATTCTGAAACAGAGTCTCACGAAGTTGAGGAGGGCCTCACTAAGTAGCTGAGGTTGGCTGTGAACTCAGATCCTCCGGTCTCAGCCTCCCAAGAACTGGGATTACAAGTGTGTACCACCAAGCCCGGCTCATTTTTATTTTCAAACAAGGTCTTGCTAGGCTGATGAGAGTCTCATTATTTGCTGAGGCTGTTCTTGAACCTATAATCCTCCTTGTCTCAGACTCCAAGTACTGGGATTACAGGTGTGCGCCACCACACCTGCTTGTAAGACCCTGTTTCAAAATAAAAAATAAGGGCCAGGGGTGGTGATTCATCTTAGCATGTCATAAAAATGTGTTTGTGTTCCTTTTCTCAGGGAATCTATCCATCTACTTTTTTTTCTTTTTTTTTGGCGGTACCGAGGATTGAACCCAAGGGCATTCTACCTCTGGGCTATACCCCCAGCCCTATTTTTTAATCTTTATTTTGAAACAGGTTCTCACTAAGTTGCAGAGGGCCTCACTAAGTAGCTGAGGCTGTCTGCGAACCTACAATCCTCCTGTCTCAGCCTCCCAAGTACTGGGATTACAAGCGTGCACTACCACACCTGGCTTATCCATTTACTTTTTTAGCTCAGAGGTAGAATTCCCGTGGTTTCAATCCCCAGTTCTGAAAAG
>PVJS01063367.1:0-10500 GCA_004027185.1 Glis glis | reverse complement strand
TCTCTCTCTCTCTACTTAGTGAGGCCCTCCGCAACTTCGTGAGACCCGGTTTCAAAATAAAGTATAAAAAATAGGGCCGGGGGTGTAGCGCGGAGGTAGAACGGCCCTGGGTTCAATCCCCGGTACCACACACAAACAAAAAAAATCCCTGACTTCGTCTGTCAGGAAGAAGCACAGGAATTAAGGGCAAACGTGGTACAATGTAAGTTTGCCATGGATAAAGCACTGGTGGTGAAGAAGGAGCCAGGGTAACTTCCAGCTCTGCTCCTTCTGATGACAGAGGCTCCTTCCTCAAGTCACCTGAGCCCTCGCACCTGTGTCTTCGCAGCCTGATACTGTCAAAGCAACGGCATCCACACCACTTCCATCAGAGGCTGTTCTGAAGCTTTAGACTTCATCCATAAATGGGGTTGGAAATTGAAGAAGTATCTAGCACATTGATGTTTACTTAATCAATAAAAGTTTTATACAAACATAAAATCATTAAAATAACAGAATGGACATTTTCCCCAGAATAAAATAACTTCAGAATACCTGAAGATGTTGGATCATAGCAAAACAGGTATTATGTCCAGTCAATTTGACAGAATATCTTACCTTTTCCTAACCGGTTTTCCTGCCCCTTACCTCCTGGGGAGGTAAAGCCCTGGTGTATCCACCAGGCTTCTATCTTCCCCAGATCTAATCGTTAGTACACTGCAGTGTCACCTGGACTAGGCTTGCTACCAGGAGGAGCCAGGTTTCCGTGCTGCTCTGCTGCCCGACGAGCCCTCTCAGCCCTGATGGTTTCAGCAGACTAGGTCCTGGGCAGGGTGCTGGTCTACTAGACAGGGGCCACAGCTGGGCTTTTTATCAGAGTCTCTTCAGCTCCACATAAACCACATTCATTGGCCAGGTACCCCCCTCCCTCACTCCAGTCATTGTTCTACCATTTCTTCTTACATTCACTAGTAAACGTTTTCTTAAATAAGATTAACAAACATATCTTTTCAACCAGATATGCTGGTGCATACCTGTGATCCCAGTACTTGGGAGGCTGAGACAGGAGGATCACAGGTTCGAGGCCAGCCTCAGCAACTTAGTGACCTTCAGCAACTTCGCAAGACCCTGTTTCAAAATAAAAAATAAAAAAGGGCTGGAGGTATAGCTTGGAGGCAGAATACCCCTGGGTTCAATCCCCAGTACCAAAAACAAAACAAAACAAAACACCCAGATAGTTGATTTTTAAAAAATCACATCTTTTTTATTTGTTTTTCATGCCACTACAGAAATAATCAGAACCATAGCAACATTTTGTGAAAGGATCCTCTCTAGTCTCCTGCCTCAAATACACCTTCACGAAGCCATTCTCTTCTTTCCCCAAAACTGATAAAGCCCCTGGAATGTTAAATTGTACATTCAGCATAAATGATCATATGCTTTTGTGATTGCATTATCCAAAGTAATTGTCCAAATCATCTGAATTTTCTGGCATACCATTAAATTTCATAACATATTTGTATAATGTTCTATAATGAAAAACTAGAACTTAAATGTATAATTTATTTTAATTACACAAGAGTTATATATAATAAAACTGGGTATGATGGCACACACCTGAAATCCCAGTTCATGGGAGACTGAGACAGGAGAATCATAGGTTCGAGGCTAGCCTCAGCAACTTAGTGAAACCCTATTTTAAAAGAAAAAATAAGAAGGGCTGGGGATGTAGCTTGGAGATAGAATGCCTCTGGGTTCAGTCCCCAGTACCAAAAGAAAAAAGAAAAAAACAGGTCTATAAAATAAGTATTGTCCACTCTATTTTGCCTGAAAAATGTAGTATTCAAAGAGGTGGCATGATTTGTCTAGACTTCTCATCAGTCAGACTGACGATATGAAAAATTTCCTCTGCGATGTCAAACACCTAAAAATCCTCCTCTCTCCAGATAGAGCAGTGGTAATTAAATACAGGGCCATGCTCAAGAAATAAAAATGTCCGGATGCCCCAAAGGAGCAGAGAACACCTTGATTTTCGTGAATCAAAGAAATAAGTAACACTAATGCTGAGTGACTCGCAGGGAAATTGGAGGGCTACAGTTTTAATGCCCACACAGGAGAGCCCAGGAGTCTGCCCTGTACGAGGTGGGCAGGAAGCGAGAGACAAGGAAGCAAAGAATCCACTCAGGGCTGTAAGTGGAAAAATATATTAGAAGGGGAAACCAGGCTTATGTAGCATGTGGATATGAGGTTCATGCATCCATATGGCTAGAGTTACTCAAAACTGAGAAATTAATTTGAAAACTGGAGTGAGTCCAGAGAAATCAAAGGATTCCTTCAGAATATGGAATATAGGAATATTCCCACAACCCCAAACACACAGAGCTCCAACAAAAAGCATTTTGTGCTGCAGATGATGTTACAAGAACAGCAAATACAAATTTTATGGTCAAGTGAACCAGCCTTCGGGAGAGACAGCAGATATTTACCACAAGAGGGGAAATCGGCACAAGAACCAGAGGTGACAGAGCAGAAGGGATTTCACAAAATTACAGGAGAATATCCTTATTTATCAATAATAACCTTGAAGGTAAGTGGACTAAATTCCTTTATTAGAAGACACTCACTGGCTGAATGGATACAAAAACAAAACAAGACCAAGAGATAGGTTGCCTATAAGAAACTCACTTCACCAGTAAAGACACACACAGACTGAAAGGGAAAGAATAGAAATAAAAATTCCATGCACAGGTAAATCAAAAGAGAGCAAAAATATCTATACTTACATCTGACAAAATAGACATTAAGACAAAAACTGTAAAAAAAGACAAAGAAGGTCAGTATATAATGATCAAAGGATCAATTCTACAAAAAGATATAATAACTGTAAATGTATATGTACTGAATACTAAAACACTCATTTATTTATTTATTTATTTATTTATTTATTTATTTTTGGTACTGGGAATTGATCTCAGGGGCATTTTACCTATGAGCTACCCCCCCAGCCCTATTTTATCTTTATTTTGAGACAGGGTCTCACTAAGTTGCTGAGGGTCTTGCTAAATTGCTGAGGCTATTCTCGAATCTGCAATGCTCCTGTCTCAGCCTCTCAAGCACTGGGATTATAGGTGTGTGCCACCATGCCCGGATACAGCACCCAATTTTATAAAACAAATATTATATCTAAAGGAAGAGATAGGGTTCAATAAAATATAAATGGGAGATTTCAACACATCACTTCATCAATGGACAGATTATTGAGATAAAAAGAAAAGCAATAAAGAAACATCAGAGTTAAACTATACCATAGATCAAATAGACCCAACAGACATTTATAGAACATTTTATCCAAAAACTGCAGAATACACATTTTCTCATCAGCACTTGGATCTTTCTCTAGAATACATCATATATTCAGTCACAGAACAAGTCTCACAAATAAAAGATAATTAAAATCATACCATGTATCCTTTCTGACAACAATGAAATAAAACTAGAAATTAACAAGAAAAGAAACTTTGGAAATTATACAAATTTGTAGAGACTTAACAACATTCTAATGAACACACTATGGGTCATTAAAGAAAACAAAAGACAATTTAAAAGTTTCTTAAAACAAGTGAAAACGGAAACATGTCATAGCAAAACTTATGGAATATAGGGAAAGTAGTACTAAGAGGGACGTTTATGGCAATAATTACCTACATCAAAAATATAGAAAGACTTTAAATATGCAGCCTAGCCGGGCGTGGTGGCGCATGCTTGTAATCCCAGTACTTGGGAGGCTGAGACCAGAGGAACCGAGTTCGTGACCAGTCTCAGCTACTTAGTGAGGCCCTCCACAACTTTGTGAGACCCAGTTTCAAAATAAAGGATAAAAAATAGGTCCAGGGGTGTAGCTCAGAGGTAGAATGTCCCTGGGTTCAATCCCCAGCACCACACAAAAAAAAATTAAATATGCAACCTAACAATACATTTTAAGGACCCAGAAAATCAAGAGCAAACCAAACCCAAAATTAGTACATGGAAAGAAATAACAAAGATCTGATTAGAGATAAGTGAAACAGGGAATTAAAAAAAGATCATGAAACAAAGAGTTGCTTTTTAAAAGAGAAACAAGATGAGCAAACCTTAAGCTAGACTCAGAATAAAAGAGAAAAGACACAAGTAAATAAATTAGAGATGAAAAAGTAGACATTACAACAGAAATACAAATAATACAACTATTACAATTAATTAAGCATCAACAAATTGGTAAATCTAGAAAAAATGGATACATGTCTAGACACATATAATCTACTAAAATTGAATCAGAAGTACATACAAAATCCTATCTAACAGGCCAACAGTGAGTTGTGAGAATGAATCAGTAATTAAAAATCTCTCAACAAAGAAAAATCCAGGACCAAATGAATTCATTGCTGAATTCTACCAAATTTTGAAGGAAGAATAGCATTCCTTTTCAAACTATTCAAAAAAATAGAAAGGGAAAGTATTCTTCCCTGATGCTGAAACTTGACAAGGACACAACAACAATAAAAATTATAGACCATCATCTCTAATGAACATAGAGGCAAAAAATTCTCAACAAAATACTACCCAATCCAATCCAACAGCAGGTCAAGGAGGTCATTCATCATCATCAAGCAGGGTTTACTCAAGGGAGATAAGAAGAGTTCAATATACACAAATCAATAAACATATCACATCAACAAAACAAAGGATCATCAGATTATTATCTCAATGGATGCAGAAAAAGCATTCAATAAAATTCAATATCCCTTCATGATAAAAATGGATCAAATTAAGTATAGAAGGAACATACCTCAACATAACATACAACAACCCACAGTCAATGCCATACTTAATCAGGAACAGGATAAAGATGTCGACTTTCATGACCATTATTCAACATAATACTAGAAGTCTTAGAGCGATTTGGCAAGAGAAAGAAACAAAATATAAAATAAATATAAAAATATAAATAGGAAGGAAGGAAGTCAAACTATCCTAGTTTGCAGATGATGTGATTCTACAGTCCAATTAATATTGGACAAAGAATATGAATAGATACTTCTCAGGAAAAAATCCAAATGGAATAAAAATTCAAATTATTAAAAATAATGCTCAACTTCATTAATTGTTAGGGAAATGCAAATCAAAACCAATGAGATATCATCTGACCCCAGTTAGAATTGCTATTATCAAAAAGACAAAAAATAACAAATTCTGGCAAGGATGTAGAGAAAAGCAAATTCTCATGAATATCTCTAAAGGGCTTAGAAAAAATAATTTAGAATTCTATAAACAGCTAAAATACCTTTAAAACTTAAGAATAAAAATTGCATTTTCAGACAGAAAATGATTGCATTTACTACTCTCAGTTCTTTGCTAAGCTCAGTGGTAGAGTGCTTACCTAGCATGAGACCCTGTATTTGATCCTCAGCACTACAGAAAGAAAGAAAAGGAAAGAAATAAAGAAAGATAGATAGATTTAATCTGAAGAGAAAGAGAAGATAAAAACCAAGGTGTGTAAATAAGCAAAGGAACATATTGTTAAATCTAAATATTTGGCATCTGTTAAACTGATAATGAAGGCCAGGCGTGGTGGCGCACACTTGTAATCCCAGTACTTTGGGAGGCGGAGACCGGAGGATCCGGGTTCACAGCCAGCCTCAGCTCTCTCTCTCTCTCTCCCTGTCTCTCTCTCTCTCTCTCTCTCTCTCTCTCTACTTAGTGAGGCCCTCCGCAACTTCGTGAGACCCGGTTTCAAAATAAAGTATAAAAAAATAGGACCTGGGGTGTAGCTCGGAGGTAGAATGCCCCTGGGTTCCATCCCTGGTACCGCAAAAAATAAATAAATAAATAAATAAATAACTGATAATGATCAATAAAGAATGGATTTAAATAAATTTGGAACTAAAATTTTGAGTGATAACATGAAAGAGTTAAACTGCCTAATGTTTAACTTTTTTTGTTCTGGAATGCAAATAATATTGTTTAGAAATAGATAAACATACTACTTAACTTTAAACTTTGTTAATTCTACATGTTAAAAATCTAAAGGTATCAATTCAAGTTGGACCAAAGACCTAGAAATTTGACCAGGAACTTTGCAATTACTGGAAGAAAATGTAGAACCAACTCTCCAACATATAGGCACTAGTAGAGATTTCCTCAATAAGACCCCCAAAGTTCAGGAAGTAAAACTCAGAATCAATAAATGGGATGGCATCAAGTTGAAAAGTTGCATGCAGAAAGGAAATCAACAATACTTCGAAGAGAGAGCCTACAGAAAGGGAAAAAAATCTTTGCCAACTACTCCTCTAATAGTGGACTAATATCTAAAATATATAAAAACTTTAAAAAATTAATGCTAAAAAACAAATAATCTAATAAAAAAATGGGCAATTGAACTAAATAGACACTTCTCAAAAAGAAAAAAATACAAATGGCCAACAAATATATGAAAAAATATTCAATATCATTAGCAATCAAGAAAATGCAAATCAAAACTACACTGAGATTCCCTCTAATTCCAGTTAGAAAGGCAATCATCAAGAATACAAGCACTAATAAAAGCTGGTGAAGATGTGAAAAATAGGAACTCTTAGACATTGTTGGTAGGATTGCAAATTAGGACAACCAATATGGAGATTAGTATGGAGGCTCCTCAAAAGACTAGGAATGGAATCACCATATGACCCAGTTATACTATTCCTCAGTATCTTTCCAAAAGAATTAAAGTCAGAGTACTATAGTGATACATGCATGTCCATGTTTATAGCAGTATAATTCACAATAGCCAAATTATGGAACCAAGCCAGGTGTTTGTCGACAGATGAATGGATAACAAAAATATGGTATATGTACACAGTGGAATTTTACTCAGCTATATAAAAGAACAAAAATATGTCATTTGCAGGAAAATGGATGGAACTAGAGAATATTGGGTTGAGATCAGCCAGTCTCAGAAAATCAAGGGTTGAATTTTTTTCTTGTATGTGGAAGCTACAGATAAAATAGGAAATCAATGGGACTTTAGATAATTGAGGAGATGAACCAGTAGAATAGTAGAAGGGGATAAGAGGGGGAGTGGAGAAGGGGAAAAAGAAGAGCTGATGAAAGAAAAAGTTTAAATAATACTATGTCCATATATGAAGGTATTACTACCAATCTTACTAATATGTACAGGGAAGGGTGGGTAGGAGGGTGGGATATGAAGGGAAACACGTCAAGACCTGGGTGCATGTATGTTTGTATCACTTTGAACCTCACTATGATGTATAATTACAGTGCACTAAGAAAAGTATTTTTAAAAAAATCTAAGCCCAGCATGGTGGTGCATGCCTGTAATTCCAGTACTTGAAAGGCTGAGACAAGAGGATTACAGGTTCCAGGCCAGCCTCAGCAACTTAAGTGAGACCCTGTTTCAAAATTTAAAAAAATTAAGATGGGCGTGGTGGTGCACGCTTGTAATCCCAATACTTGGGAGGCAGAGACAGAAGGATCACAGGTTCGTGGCCAGCCTCAGCTACTTAATGAAGCCCTCCACAACTTAGTGAGGCTCTGTTTCAAAAATAAAAGAATAAAATAGGGCTGGAGGTGTAGCTCAGAGGTAGAATGCCCTTGGATTCCATCCCCAGTACCACAATAAATAAATAAATAAATAAAATTAATTAATTTAAAAGGACTGGGGATGTGGCTTGGAGATAGAATACCCCTGGGCTCAATCCCCAGTACCAGAAATATAAATAAATAAATTAATTCATTCATTCATTTTTAAAAAAATCTAAAGATATGATTGTACCCAAATGTATATATCCATTCTATTGTTGATAGACATTTAGGTAGGTTCCAGCATGGAGTCATTATAAATAATATTATACTGCTATGAACACTCTTGTGCATATCTCTGAATATAAAATACTATATGGCTTGAGAAATGAATACAATATAGCAATTCACAACACCATAGATTAATATCAGAAAAAAGAATATACACAGTATGAAACCAGTTTTTTAAAGGTGTTTAAATTAGCAAACCTAGTTTATTAGTTTGTTAGAAGTCATAATAGTGGTTATCTTTGGGGAGAAGGGAAGGGCTGACAGGGAAGGATCTGGGTAGGCACTGTGGTCAAAAAATATTCTAACAAGACTGTGGTTACTGTTACATGACTAAATTCATTTTATGATAATTCATCTAGCTGTATAATGATGAAGTGCATTTTTATGTATGTGTGTTGCACTTCAATACAAGGTTTATTTGTAATATAAAGTTATGACCAAAATAATATAAATAAATTGTGGAACTTTAAACCCAGTAGAGGGACAAAAGGAATTTAAAATGTGATTAACCAACATGCAGAAAAAGAAAAATAGAATAGTGAGAGACAAGCTAATAGGACAGAAATAGTTCAGATAGGTCAAGAATTACAGAAATGTGAATGGACTACATATCTACTAAAAGACAAAAGGATGGAATTGGTTTTAAGAAACTAGCTAAGTGCTACTTACCAGAGAAAGCAGCTAAAATACAGAGAGCAGTTCAAAACAAAGGATTAAAATGTGCATTCGTTTTCTTCCTAGCAAATTACCACAAATTTAGTAGCTTAAAACAAAGCAAATTTAGTAAGCTACAGTTCTGTAGCTTAGAAGTCCAACATGGGTCTTACTGGAGAGGTTCCCTGCCTCTTCCAGCTGCTAGAGGCTCCTCACATTCCCTGGCTTTTGACCCTCCCTCCCTCTTCCATCTTCAAAGACAGCAACAGTTGAGTCCTTTTCAGATCCATTGCATATCTCTGAACTTGCTTCTATCATTACATCTATGTCTCTGTCTTTCTTCTGCTGCCCTGTTTTACTTGTAAGTGTCCTTTTGTTTATTTTACCCAGGATAATCTCCCTAGTTTAAGGAAATCTAATTAGCAATCTTAATTCTATATACTGCCTTAATTTCCCTTTGCCATGTAATAGTCACAGCTCTGGAATTAGGATGTGGATATCTTTGCACAATCATTATTCCTCCTACCACAGATATATATTAGTCATCAAGAGAAGCTGGTGGAGTAATAGTAATACCTGGCAAAATATTATTTAAATCAAAATATATTCACATGAAAAAGGGAGAAACTGCAAAATGGTAAAATCTACCAAGAGGCTATATAAGGTGATTGTCCATTAAGAATTAAATCCAAGACTTGGACCAAAGCTGGTGCCTGCTGGTTCAATGTTCCTACCAATAAAACCCTCCAAAGAACACAGACCAATAGAAACTTCTACTTGAAGCCCACTGTGTGAGTGCTGGTAAATTTCTTTCCCCAAATGAAAATAACAATTATGACCTAGACCACAGGGCTGTTGTAAGAAATACTTTAGGACTGAGGCACACTGCAGCTATCATATAAATGTTAAATAAAAATAATATTTCCTGTATCCTTACTAGGGTTGGGCAAATCCAGATGTATATTGTACTTTTCACATATTTCAAAATATTTTCGAATGTTTTGGTTTGGGTTCAATAAAAACCTCAAGTACATTTTGCCAAGTGCTTTTTCCATTAATTATTCAATCCATTTGTATTTCAAGGGAAATTCAGTCCACATGTTTCCAATTCATTTAGCACTAACTCATCAAAATATTGTTTCTCTCAGTGCTATTTTCTGTCCAAAAGGTTTTTCAAGCCCTATCCCCGCCATTTTTTTTTAATTTCTTAGAAGCAACACAGGCAGATCCTAGTAAAGTATCAGAAGGCTTGCTAAACACACCACATAGGACTCATTGACTTTGAAAAGACTTGTGACAGTCCATCCTGGTCCCTGTCACCTCTCTCAGCTACCCCCCAGCTTCCTTGCTTCTTCTTTTCCTCTGAGTAGGTTCTATTTTGCTCACATGGTCCCCTAAAGATTTCAGGTTTCTGTCGCTGAGTTCCACAGGCCTGTGGACTCTTTAATCCTCTTCCTGAACCCATCCCAGGCTGAGGTCAGTGAAATAATGACCCTGACCTCCATCCAAACTATCATCATGGGGTCCGTGGCCAGTTTTAAAAATAGATACATTTTTTAAACCCTGATCTTTTAAAATGTGTTGTATGTGTGTTGTGTTGTGTGTGTGTGTGTGTGTGTGTGTGTGTGTATGTGTGTGATATCATATCTGTGATTAATGTCATCTTAACTCAAGAGTACCTGAAGGGCAAGAACATGATAGTATGTTCATTGTGAGCGCTCCAAAAACAGCAAGAGCTATGTTTAACAGTGAGTTCCCACATTGCTAATGGAATATTCTTGCCAAAAAAATGTTTAACCTGAATCAAATCATAAGGGCATGGTGGAATATTCTATGAGACAACTGGTTTGAACTCTTCAAAATGTTAGTGTCATGAAAGACAAAAGTCATCAGGAATTCCTTTTAAGTTAAAGGTAATTAAACAACCATGACAACTAAACACAATATGTTACCCCAGATTGGATCCTGGATTTTAGAAAAGTTGCGCTATAAGGCATTCCTGAGACAATTGGAGACTTT